>JARHVA010007707.1:0-37500 GCA_037957365.1 Torreya grandis | reverse complement strand
ATTTTTTTACTCTTAACCTAAAGGGTTAACAACTTATCATCATAATATACCCTACAAATATCCTTATATGAGGTCCATCAGTCAAATTAACTCATTATAGAGTCAATTTGACCTAATAAGGTCTCTAGGGAATCAACTAGTTAGGTGCAATGGGGGTTAGTTAAAGTAGGATCCCTCATTCTATCAATTAAATATTAAATTTCAATTTTGTTTCCCACAATTTTGTCAATCAAAACCTATTGACTACTAAGGGGTTTTGGGAAACTATGTGAGGGTTATGTGGAGGGATATGAGGAACAAGAGGGTTTTATGGAAGGTTAGGAGGAGGAACAACCAGAGGGTTCTATAGAGGGTTAGAAGGGTTAACAAGATGGGATATTATAATAAAAAATCACAATTAAAAAATATGGTTAAACAATAAAAATTATGAAAAATTAGGGTTAAATAGGGAAGATCAATCACTTACCTCTCCTACATAGTGGCATCATCAATCAATAGGTTTGTTGGATGAATTTGGTAGTTTCCTAGCATTCTCTAGTGTATTTCATGCAAAACACAATCATAAAACCTTAGGGAGAGAGGGAAGTTAGATGCAACATAAGGATTTTGTATTTGGGTTTCCCTTTTTATTTTTTTCAGCACACAGGTAACGTGATCATGTTATTAATGTGATAACATTATTAGAAATTAAAATAATACAATCACATTAATAACATAGTTGTATTATTGTTCAATATAGCATGATCACATTATATAATAATGAGATCACATTATGGTTTGGCAATCACTGAGCCAAACTTAAAATAACATGAACACATTAATTAAAAAACATGATCACATTATTAATTAATGTGATGTCATTATAGGTAATGCCCATGGAATTTCCCCCCAACTCCATAAATTTACCCCCACCTCCATAGTAGATCTCAAATATCAGATGATGTTATTCTCTGATGGATCAAAATGTGAATGTGGAGGGTGAACAGGGATTATTCTAACACCACCATAACACATTCTTATACCCCTATCTTTATAACTTGATTTTGACTATGCTAGTAATCTGGTAGAATATGAATCCCTAATTATAGGTCTCTAAATAACTATGGCTCTAGGTGTTAAGTCACTTCATATTTTTGGGGAGTCTTAGTTGGTAGTTAATCAAGTAAATAGAATATATCATTTCAATAATACCATCCTCCAAAGGTATAAAATGTTAACAAAATATTTATTACCCACCCTTAACCACTATGTCATCTAGACCACTCTTTGGTCAAACAACAAGTTTATTAATGCCATGACTTCCTTGGCTTCCTTTATCCCATCATCCTCCCAAGAATCTAAATTATATATCCTTGTCTATAAGGTAAATCAACCTTCCTATACCAAAATTTATCTTCTTTCTATCCATATTATAGAATAAAATCACTTAGATATGTGATACACATAGATTTTCATTTATCTTTCTATAGGTATTATTCCTTTAGATTTATCCAAAAATGCCAAGCATGCTTTTCAAAAGTGAAACACCCCCTAGTATTTTATAAGTATGTGTTTGATGTTATTCTCCTATATTATCTCTAGATCTCTAAACAAATATCTCAATTAAAAAAACACATGATTGAATCTGCGGTACCCATTTTCATGGTTTAACTTTCGCCAAGAAGATTATGCGAATAGGTTATTATTGTCCCACTTTGAATCTATACTTTTGTAAATACATCAAGAAATACATAAAGTACTAATAACATGATAGATTATCCCATATCCCTTATCATGAGTTATAGGTATCCAAGGATATTTTTTCTATTCTCTTAATGGGATTTACAACTTATAGGGTAGATTAATCCTATATCTCCCCAACAACATAGTTTATCATTATTGCCACTAAATATTTCACTTAATGGCTGGAGGTTGCTACCCTTATTTTAACCAAGACTAATAAGATCATTGATTTCATAAATCATCTTATCATATGCCATTTTAGTGTCCCACATAAAATCATTACAGATAGTGGGAAATCTTTAAAAAATAAAAAAGTCTAAAACTTGTGTGATTCATTCAACATTAAGTGAAGCTTCTCATCAACTTATTATCCAAAATCCCATGGACAAGATGAGGCATCCAAAAAAATCCTTGTCAAGATGTTAAACAAACTATTCAATGAGGCTATGAAGAATTAGAATCTTCACATACCTTTTACTTTGTGGATGTATCAAACTAGGATTCGAACCCCTATAGTTTATACCCCTTTTTATTTGGTCTATGGTACTAAAGTATTTCTCCTATTATAAGTCAAAATTCTTTCTCTTTGGATCTTTCTTAAGGACATCATTTTTTGAATAAGATTATTACCAAGAGTGACTAGCATAACTTTAAATTTTAAATGAGCATCGAGGCACAGCTCTTGATCATATTCATGCATATCAGAAATGAATAAAATGTGCATATAATCAACATTTAAAATAATGAGAATTTAATATCAGTGACCTTGTCCTTAAAGAAAATCAACATGTTAGAAATATGAAAAGAAGTAAATGAGGAAACTTTTAGTATAATTGGTTTGGACCCTATATTATCACACATAAATATGGATCCAAGGAAAATCATTTGTCCTCCCTTGATGAAAAACTAGAATGTGAGCCACTTAATGCTTTGCATCTACATTTTCATCCTTTCTACTATAAATAGTCCTATTACAAACTATAGTCAACATACGTTCTCCTTAAATATAGTCCCATATAATGATAGATAATCACGTGGATTTATGGAAATATACCCATTTTATCCTTAAATATGGACACATTGAATCTATTCATAACATGTTCTTAGAGACAAGTTTCACTAAAAGTAGGGTAGAGTTCCAAATCATTATTTCCTAAAAATCCTTCACCTTAAATTTTTTTCAAAAGTAATATATAATTGTCTTGTTCCATGGCTTGGTTTATATTAAAACACCATAGGTTACCTTAATTCTAATCCATGAAAGAAATATAATTTGGGATATGCAATCAATAAAAATATCAAAGTTATAGATTGATCCCTCGAAGGATAGCTATTATGGAAATCAAGAAAAAAGAGCAAAGTTGCAAACTAATCCCTTGAAGGATAGTTGTTAAAATAAATACATCTAAACATAAATACCACTCCTTTTAAGTATTACTATGTGTCTATGAGTTAGGAAACTTCTTGTTTCTTGTATCGATAAGTTTCCTATTAAAAGTAGATCATTTAAAAATCTATAAAATCAAAATTGTATCCCATCAAAGCTTCCTTCATTGATTAACTTTCATAAATTTGTAGACTTCCCATATTTATCAGTCTACATAAATATATGGATTAGCTTAAGGTTAACTTAAAAAATTTAGAAACACAAAACAAGATGTGTATTATTGAGGAACTAAGTTTTTACCCCATTCCCCACAAACATAAAAATCCCTTTTTCAACCCAAATAATTGTGAATTTAGTTGACATGATCTTATTAAGGATTCTCATTAACATTGGATAAAAGGTGACTTATGAAAAACCAACAAGAGGCCTAGCTTTGGTTAGGATCTAAGCCAATTATGAGTCATACATCCTTGATAAGTTAATAAAAAACCATTTTATCATAAATTTATAGTATTTAAAAACATTTAAAAACCATATCATAGTTTAAAATCCATAATCAACCATAATATAAAATCCAATCCATGATATCCCACATAATACAATTAGTATAATCAAAAACAAAAAAAAAATGTAAACATCATCCATGTATTATAAAATCCATAGCCATAGACATCATAAATTTATAAGCATGTGAAAGTATCATTTAATTAAAATCCATAATCCATTGTAAATCTATTAATACACATCCATATAAATCCATAATAAAGATTACAATTTAATGATACATTACATAATCTAAAAACCATAATCCATGTAAACGCCATATAATCAATACAAACCATGATATATCACATAAATCAACTCAGATACCATCTAAACATAATCTAGTAATCCATATCCATAATCACTTAAGTGAAAGATGATGTAACAAATGTGTGGTACATAAACTCATAGATATATATATATATATATATATATATATAGAATATCAAATGTGCATCATAATACTATCATAATAAATAATATATACAAAGCCAATCCATACAATAATCCATAGATATGGCTATTCTATGAACTTGATATGTCTCAAGTGGATACTCACTCCACTTCCTCCACTACCTCAATCATCACCTCCATCTCCTCCCCCATCCCTCCCATCTATCCCCCATGGTATGCTCCCCATGCTAGCTATATTATTTTGCATCCATTATGGAGTCAAACCCTATGTGGTTATATGGGTGACATATCTAAGAACCTCTGGCAACTACTCTATAGTAATAAATTCATTATATCATATCTATACCATAATATCTTGATACCTATCCATACTCACTATACTTAGTATCATCATCCTCTTGCCCTGTGTCTCTCACCCTATGGTAGATCTTGATACAACTCCTCTTTTATCCCCCATTATTAATTAGAGTCTCTCTTAATTGTCATGATACCTATCCTGAGCCTAACATGCCTCATCATAACTCTACTATAATGAGCCATAATTCCCTTATAACTTCATTAAGCTAAGCTGTAGATGATCCCACTCAAAATCCACTTATAACACATCCCTCTCTACTATCACTATATGTATGCCTATATCTCCCTCCTCATCTCCTCTTATCTCCTCCACATACACCATATATACATCTCTTACCTCCCATCTAGGCTGCACCACTCTCTCATGTCCTCCTCTAAGCTATTCCATCCACCATTAAAAGTATGCATCTATATCCCTAGCATCATCCATATTTTCTCCTTTTATATCTTCTTTTTCTAATAGGTGAAGCTCTATCACTTGTGGATATAAAAAATCTCGCTCAAAATCATCTCTCTTGTATATCTATGGTGCCTCTAATATGTCCTGAAGTAACCCAAAATATCATTGCACACACCTAAATTTGAATATATTTACATGTTTTGCATGTCATCTTCATAGCCACCACACCCACGACCTCACCATCAACTCCCTCTCCATCCCTAGTCATGATGGAAATCTAACATATAGCCTCTATACCACCTCATCCTCCTCTAGCTCCTCTAGAACCTACTAATAATAATCTAGGGCTCATACTTTCCCATCCCCATGTAGGTGGGCAAAGTCATCTATCTATCACAAAACACTTATATTTAATGAAAAATAGTGCCATCCCATCCATGGTAGCCTTGCTGGCTACACTACTCATACATTCTCATAAGCCCAACACTATAATACTAGGGTCACATCCATTCCAAAGCATCGTTGTGTCCTCTATCCCTATAGATCTCTATATATTTGTGATAGATGTGTCAAATCCCATGTAAATACTAGTTGATGCACTTACATGTCTTCTACTACCCCTATCAAGCTCCATGTGAATCTTCCACCACCTAATTTAGGCAACACATAACAAGAGATAACCACCATCATCATGGTGATTACTCATCTCCCATCATGATCCTAATCATACAACACCTCAATGATGGAACCTACCACTATAAATTCAATATTTTTAGCATCATCTTCATGTATATGTTTCAATATTTTTATTCATCCTCTCTCATCTACTAGAATAATTTCTACCTTCTACACTGGTAGTCATAGTATTTGATATATATCCTTTAGTGTCAAGTTCATCTCTCCAATAGGAATCTAAAAGGTCCGTATAGCTAGATCCCATCATTATAATATTTATAAAAGTAAAACCCAATCTTAGTGTACTCAGTGAAAGTGGTGTATCCCAACTAATATTACTACCTCCAAATTATCCCAATATACATCTCCCATCACCTATCGAAGACACTCCAATAAAGGTGACATGTGATCCCACATGGTTAGTAGTATGCATGTATAAAATCCCATGAACCCTATAGGTTTCTGTAATTTACTATCCACTTACCCTATACTCTATGTTTTATGCCCCTAGTAATCAACATTTACCCTTATAGGATCAACAATGATTGGTACTTGATCATCATTGATAGTTCGATCAATGTTGATCCATAACCAATCAACAATCGATTATCAAGGAATAAATATCAATCAACCATGGATTGATGTTTCTCATTACTAACTTTAAGAAGTGTAAAAACATCTAAAATATAAAAAAACTAACAAATTGAAAACAAAAAAAACTAACCCTACCTCATCATGTGATCATCATCATCATCATCGAACACATCCGCTAGCATACATATTAAGTAATTCAATCAAAAATGTGAATGGGTGTCAATTTTTTTGACTTTGGATCACATGTTTTTTATTTAAAAATGATTTTACACCATGCTAGGTATCTTATTTATAGCCATCTGAGATAGATGTTGATTTTTTTTATTGATGTTGATTCTCCATAATTGATATCGATCCATTAGATTAAAATCAATTATGTCCATTTTGGATTATTCCTTGCACTACTTGTAACTTTTTTCATCCTTATAGTCATATATTAAGGTCATTTAAGTTATATTTTGTTAAATTTATCCCATTTATTTACCTAGCATTACCGGCTTGTAGATATAGACACCTTGTTGATCCCACAATGTTTGAGAGGTCTACATTCATTTCAGAGTCTTTCCCATGTGGATCCTAAGAATTTAACTCATATTGAGATAAAATGTCTTTAGGTAGCGCATACATACCAATTACATTAGATGATTTGGGTAGACCATCTTAGCCTTTGCCCTCTTGACTACCTTTGATCGATCCCACATGTTCGTATTTTTGATAATCCATTGCTTGTTTACCTTGGGGAATTCTAGTTTGGATATCCTATATCTTGTTAGTGAATAATTGTAATTAATTCTTCTCCTTAAATTTTGGATACTCATTTTGTATCTACCTTATATATTACCAACTCATTTTTAAACCTATACCTACCTCATCACCCTTCACTAACTCCTAGTTTGAGGTAAGATACCTCCTCACATAAACTTGGGGCATTAGACCCATCCTAGTTTTTGTCTCATTCCAAGTTATCACAAACCACCAAATAGAAAAGGGCAAATGTAAACACTATGAATTTACACTATTATATTAGTATTAATATATGTGTCTTACCACCTCCCATATTTTTTTATGTTAATGTAATTTTACCATTTACTATCTTATGTCATGTAATTATCTTACTAATTAATTTCTACCTAGGAAACTAATTAACCCTCCCTAAATATAGTCAAATCCCCCTAAATTTATTAGAATTAAGTTGTTTTAATCTCTTAACAACCTTTCAATAATTGAACCTTATTTAAAACAACCTAGACTAAGTTTAAAATGATGAATTGGATTTTTCTAAATGAACTTGGTAAAATTAGAATCGATCAACACCAATACCCATAATTTTCATCAATCCTATTAAGATTGACATGGATTTAAACCCAAAACATCCTCGAGAAAAAATATATTGAAATCATATACTAGAATGCTAGATAAATTATCCTAGAACACTTATAAAGGAACTACATATTTGTATTAATCCATCCTCACTCATTCAAATATTAATAACATCCCTATAAACATGACAAGTATTTGTAATATAGGAATCATTTCAGAGATAAGTATATTACTCATTTCAATATATTCTAATTCCTGTATTATTTGTTTACATTCTATTTATTTCCTTTAGTCTAGTTACATAATCATTAGTTATTCTTAAAACCATTTTGAATCCCTTAAAGCCCACCTTTAGACCCCATATTGAGCTTCATATCCTTGATATTAGGATAGATGATGATTCCCCTCATGAATTGACATCGATGACATAATTGATAAAGATTTTGAGATAATAGGCATTGATCCCTATGTTTTTAATCTATGTCTACATTTTGAATCCAATTTAACAATCTTAATTAATTTTAATTTATTGTTTATGGGATTAAAATCAAAAATATCTATTTTTAGATCACATTATTAGGCATTATATGTGATGTGGTTTCCATCCATGATTTATCCATAGTTCATCACCTACTCTTTATAGATCAGAGTGATATTTCATTTGCATTATGACTTTATGTAATCATTTTCCCCCTAATCTAGAATCATCTACTAAATAATTAGAAGTAATACAAGAACAAGAAGATTAAGATATATTTTATTATAATGAATAATTTGATAACATATATGTAGTATATTAAACCATTTCATTTCAATGTCACATATTATAATATGCTTTATTTTAATTTCTATTATTACATTTTATGATTAATTAATTAAAATAGTGGACTAAAATCCTCTTTAGGAAGTGTACCAATTCCTAAAACTAATCTAACATTAGGCAATCCACTTATCTATCCTATTAATAAATCTTGTCTAAGTTGTCTCTTATGTGCATGTAATCCTTCGTAGCCAAAAAGGAGTTCCCACTTCACTGAATCAATGGTGCATAACATACATCATACGTATCTCTTTATATTTCTATTTTTAGCAAGTTTATTTATTAATAAAATGAATCCAATAATACTAAACTACCATCAATGATTATCTATAGGTAACTCAAGGCCTAAGGAGCAGTCTACACCTATTAGGCCTAAAACTAATCTTGAGGCATCAAGATCCCACCCCCACCATGGGTATATCCAGATCTACATAGCAGAATGAAGGTCTATAAGGAACATATGAAGATGATTTAGTCCCCAAGGAAAATGTTTAAGATAGAGTAGAGAAATAAAATACCAAATTTGGTCATAAGACCCATCTTGACCTACACAATCCTTAGTATCCATATCAAGTGGCTACTTTCAACACTCATATCTTTCATCAAATAAGGAATCAAACCTAGTTTAAAACCCATATAGATTTAATATCCATAAAGGAGAGAGCGGGTTTTACGGCCCCATCTTTATGAAACTACCATATTGCACTCATATCTAGTTATACAAGATTGTAATTAGGCTCATAAATCTTGCAAGGAGCTCAAATTCTACCCTATTACACTCATATTTGGCTGTACAAGCTACATGGAAACAAGAGTAGTTAAAGGTTTTTAGGTGGGTATATAGGATCAACATCCATGGCCATAATTTTAGGATTGGAGGTATCTACTTTATGAACCATCATTAATATGGTAGACTTCCAAAACCCTACTTAAACCCTAACACAAACCTTATTTGGAAAAAAAATAATATATTTTATATAAAAAACCATAAAATGATTTTTTAAAAAACTTGGATCATATAGTAAACTTATATAATATTTGATCCATGGTATTAAGTTATACATACAAGTGTATGAACCTCCTAAAAATCATGTTTTTACAAGGTTTACTGATTCTTATAGGGTAAAAAACCTGATTTAGAGTTTAAAATCATGGGGGAGGGTATTTTGGGGCATGTTACACATTTTAAAACCTTAATATACCCTCATTTAATACTAAAAACATTCCTACAAGTCTACACCAAATAGGCAATCCAAGAAAGCTAGTGAAAGGAGTCTTAGTCACTTAAATGGGAAAAATTACAAATGTATACCATTTATAGAGAAAATATCATGATATTACATGTTCATTAATACCTAAATAATGGTAATTCATCTATTTTAAGAGGTTATACTTATGTTTCATAACTACCAAACATGTAACACTAAGCCACTAGGCCTAATTACCTATGTGAGCCTACTTGGTCAACATAAATGAAGCTACATATTAGCATAGAGGGATATTGGAGGAGTAAATACAAGTCCATTACCACATTTTAAATGCCATCATTAATTCCAAAAGAAACACTTCATAGTCATCATGGAGGATAAGGATATTTCAAGTCTTGTCAACATACACAAAGGATGATGGGCTACTAAACACTTCATGAAGGCCTATTTACACCACATTTCTATTTTTTAACTACCAATAAAAAGGTGTTTAACCATATTTGGAATGGATATGCCTTGATGGGGTCAACCAAGTCTTCAATAAATCCCATTAATCCACTTTAATGCCTAAAGTTATTTATTGAAGACCACCAATGCACAAAGAGACATGAGGATTGTTATGGCTATTGTAGCTACTGTGTGAGTAGGCTATGGTCATTTATGTCCTCTTATCTACACTTCCAAACTAATTTCCCTATCTTTATCTTCTAATTTTTCTATATATTAAGCCTCTTAGGTCATTTTAAATATCCCTTACTTGGGTATGGGGAAACTCTATCCAAATTTTCACTTTTAAAACCTCTTAGACTGATAAATAAACTATTATAGCTCCTTCATATTGTTACCTAGTGTGTTATTTGATTGTTTATATTCATATGTGGTAGTTTATCTCCCATTATAGGTCATTCTCTCACCTAGATGATAGTAGGTGTCTTATTCAGGTCACATGATGTGCAAAAGGTGTTGGTCAGGTTACATGATGTGCAAAAGGTGTTAGTGATTGATCTTGAATAAGAATCTAACTATTAAGTGTCTAAGATCAGAACTCCATTTCATAGCTTTGATTTTCCATCTAACTAACACATCCTCCATGTGAAATAATGTTATATAATATCTTTTGGAGATAGTATCTTAGTTGTTTATCTAGTTCATTAGTGTTGTTTGAGGAAAATAGAGTGGATAATCATATTAGTGCATCACTATACTTAGATTAGGTTTCATTTTATGCATCCCTTTTATCCCTTTTCACCCCAATAATCAATAGGTATTATTTATTTAAACTAAATGAATGTATTAGGAGAGCTATCCCATTAATATAAAGGTATATCCTAGTCATAGGTCACCCATATCCTTGGTTTATTCTTATATTACCCCAAACTTTGAGGTGGGCCTAAAAAACCTCCTCCTAAGGTGAAATTTGGAGTGTTAATAGTTATGGAATTCTTAGTGGGACAAAATCAAAGCAATTAGAGCACTCACTTGCATCACATGATCATCTTAGGTAGCTACAAGCACTTAAGTGGCATATTTGTAGACAAAGTTTCATGTTAAGAGTCATCAAAATGCCTCCACTTAATGGTAAGAACATCTTGTTAATTGGTAATCCACTTAGTTCTTCAGTTATTTTTATGATGTATAATGGCCACATATGAACCATATTTATATCCTACACCTCCTTATAAATAGTCTTATGACCCATACCAACCCAATCAAGATACTTACCAGTATTACATTGACCCCTATCAAAAACATCATGGATTACCTTATCCTTACAATGATCCTCTTTAATACCAATATTATCAACCCTCTTGTGAGCATGTTAACCTCCTTGGCAGCCCACCTATCCTCCTACTCAACCTTGGAGTGATAATAATGCTATTAGTCATCATATCCATGGCTCAAACCAATACATTTCAATCCTAAAGCAAACTTTATTAGGTTATGAGAGACACATGGTGGGGACTGACACACAAAGGAGTTATGGCTAATAAATTCCTAGGCACTTTATTGATTATATTATAGATTTGTTACTACAATCTAAGAGGGAGTGGGAATTTCTCATAAAAGGGAATTGGTTTGGGCCAACTAGTGTTATGTTAGATATAAGTGGTTTGGTTACAAGCATATAAGATAAGTTGGTTTTTTATGAGAGGCAATAGATTTAGAGTCATAAACCCCATGTACGTTCCTCTATTTCACATAAATCTTGTTTTAATCAGCCCATCCCTCCCTAAAAGATTGAGTCATATGAGTGTCAACACCTTATAATCTCACCACAAGTACCTCAAACCTTCCCTACTTTGAGATTCATGCAGAGAATATGTAGAGGAGAGAAGAAGAGTTTGTTGAAAGGGGTGAATTTCATCGTTTAGATCAGACATTACTGAGTCTTTCCCCTCTTGACTAGCCTAAAGATATTTATTATCAATTAAGGCTTGATTTTGAATCCCACCTAAAGAGAGAGATTAAATTTAAAAATAAGCACTTATCTCAATCAGTGGTAATAGAAAGAGTAGTACAATCTCATCTGAAGATACCTTCATTCATGCCCAAAGATACAACACATACAATGGAAGAAGTTCCTACATGGATCCAAATAGTAAAGTAATGGGGAAAGGAATGTGATTGAAACATAATCCAAGGTGTTGAAGTGAAAGGAACATATAAAACCACTCAGCTCCTATCCCTCCCTCCTTAATTATCCAAAGAATTTCCATCATGGAGGTCCATTTAGGATAATATATAGAGGAAAGGAGAGGTGCTAGTTGTCAAAGATGAACTATTGAGTGAGGATAGTGAAGCATCCATGACACCATTAGATTTGACTTATTTTACTTAACTCTTCCAAGGGTCTTGCATTACACTCCTTTAGAAGGATCCTATCCTTTGTGAGATAATTAAAAAACATACAACTATAGTGATAGATGATGAAGATGATTTGAGTGAGTAAGAAGAAGAAACAACCATTGAGACACCTCTTTGCAAGGAGAAACATGAACCATCCTTCCATAATGAAAGAGAGAGGGCTATTAAATAATTTACTTGGATACAAGATGAGCCATAAGAAGACATTTTGGTTGGATAATAATAGGGTCTTTTACATGATCTCCTTGATGACATGGTAGCCACTCTTTGTCATGATAGTCCTAATGAGTGTGAGAGAAACATTTATTCAACTTGTAATATATTCAAGGTAAGGAGATGACCTTCAAGGGTCTTTAAATGTTTAAGGAAAGGTATGTGTTGATGTTAAATCTTCTATTTTCATTGAAGATGAAGCACTTATTCCTTATTACCAAGATGAGTTTGTCAATGAGCATAAAATACCAATAGTGGATAAAACTTTAAGGCATATTCATTATCACATGGAATGTCAATAGGATAATGAGGATCTTTGCTAGTAGAATATAAGAATTGGTAATGAATATGAAACTCTTTTAGGCCTTACATCTCCTATTGGGAAGATTGAGGATGCTACAACTATTGAAATCTTTATTTTAGTAGTACCTTAGGTTGACACTCCTAAACACAAACCAATTGAAGAACATTTTCCATTTAGTATGCCTCATGAGGCTCAAGATGTAAACTATGAAGGACTTGGTAATATATGGCATCCATGCTTGGACACTTACAAATAGGTTAGAGGACTTGATAATTCACCATCTCATATAAAACAAAATGAATACACAAACCAAGGAATACTAGTTAAGTCGTCAAGATAATAATTGCATGTGATCATGGAAAATTAGGATCATCTCATGACCGAGGTAGAAATTAGATTGTTAATGCAAAGAAGATAAGTGTGTAAAAAATATGACTAGGTGCTTGAATTTTATATCCAACCCATTCATATAATGGTGGAGTAAGAAGGTTAAATTATTCTTCTATGAGGATATGAACATGGGATTATCTCCAACTACAAATGGAAGTTCTCATTTAATGAGTAGTACCTGATTACACTTCCATCATCACATGATTATTTGCCTTCGTGGTACCATGGTGATTAGAGAAATTTACAATTTTATCCTAGAGAAGAGAGAAGTTTAGTCCATGCCAAATAATTATAATAGGTTGTTATTTTACTTCCAATAAGTGTGTCTTACATAGGTATAATGTGTAGTTTCCTTGATTGGTTTGTGTCATGTCTTGTTGTTTTTTAGGTGTTAGGTGTTGTTGATTTTGGTGTTTTTTTAATTTTGAGGTTGTTATTTTACTAATTGAGGGTGTTAGTAGGTGATAATATATTTGTTTATTCTAAAAGGAGTGGTCATCTAAGTCATGTTGCCATGTATGAGTCATAACTATCATAAAGAGATAGTGGGTTACCTTGACTAGTAAGTTGGTCACCCCATGTGAGTCACCAAAGATGTTGACAATTTGGCCTCCTAGGCCAAATTTTAACACCTGTAATCAAAAACATCCATGAAACCCATATAAACCTATTCATGTTGTTTATAAGTTGCCATGATACCCTAAATTATCCTTGAAAGTCATTTTAACATTGATTAAGGTTTCATATTTGAGTTATTCATTACTTGTGAACTCATCGTGTCATAACTATTTTGAGGTCTTTAAAGGATGTGTTAAGTGGTCATGATGGTAATTGAATGAGTAAAATAGCACAAAATTGGTTTTAAGGTCAAGAGAGTGATATGTTCCCTATTTGAAAAAGTTAAGGATATTTATTAGAAGTTAAGGTTATTTTTCAAGGTTAAGGTTTATAGTTCTCATGGTTATAAGCATGTTTTAAGCCACTTCTTATAACAAGAACCTTATTATCATGATATGAGTGTGTTAGGATGAGGTGTAGAAGGTTGAGATACATCAGATAAAATCATAAGGTTCTATAAAGAAACATGGTAGATTAAGGTAACAGGGTCCAATAGGTATTAACACCATCACCCAACTAAGATGATAATTGAGTCAAAACTCCTTTTGAGCAAGCACTAATTATTACTATAGGGTTGGAGGTAATAATATGGTTTTTAGGTTTGAATACATTTAAAAGGATAAAAATGGGAAAAAATAGGTCATAATAATTTTTATGACCCAAGTAAATAATGAGATATCATTCCCACTTTCTAAATTCATACTCACAACCAGAGGTCTAAAATCACCACCTACATACCTGATTGTAAGTGGAGATCAATTAAGCATAAAACCACTCTAAGGATCCTTAAAAATGAGAATATTGATTTAATATTGAGTAAATACATGGATAGTATTATTAATATTACTTAATTAAGAAAATACTATCATGAAGTAAAAAAAACATTATCTCACATAGTCAAAGTGTATAATTACTACGTATAGGTAGGATTTTTGGATTAAAAAATAAAGGTGTCTAAAACCTACATGGTGATGAAGATAGAGATGGGTAATAAATTTTTATAATTTATTACAAGTCTCTCAACCTAATTTTACATGAACTAGTCCTTTGAGATACCAAAGAAGCCGTGATAGACCAAGAAAATCCAATTGGGTACCTACAACCAAGTAGGTAGGAAAGGTCATTGAGGAGAATAAATAATACATGTAAAACCATAAAATAGTAAATGTGAAAGAATAATATTATATTTTACCAAAGGATTCCAATGCTTTTCTTATGGTTTATCCCTTTGAAATAGAATTAGGCCTAGATGGCCTAGTTAGGCCTAAGCATATAGTTATAGTCAAGATCATGAGGAGGAGACTAAAGTGTGTAGAAGCTTACATAGTAGTGAAGTGAGAGAAAAGTAAGGGAGTATCACAAATTTTATTCAAGAGTCACGAGTATTATTTTAACACTATGTTCTCTATAATAAAGTTATGTACATTGCCAAACCATTAGGCCTAATAGACCCAGGAAGGTAGTCATAGGCTAGTAATGACAAAGTAAGATGGCGAGTGCAAGATAGCTTAGTAAACAAGATAAAAAGTCTATAGATGTAGGAAAAACTTATACATGTTGTTTAAATATCCATAAAAGAATAAGATACCAACCTAAGGAGTTGGTTTAGAGAATTTTTAGTCATCTAACCAAACACACCTATAGACAAGGTCATTAGTAAGAAGGTGAAATGTCAAAAAACCTTGCATGGTGGTAAAGGGAGAAAGATAAAGAGGGATATGACTTGTTTTATTTAGGTTATTATTATTTATATAATTTTTTAATCCATTTAATACTGTTCAAGGGATCTTAGAGACATATAAGGCATAAAATAGATATAATCAAGATTGTGCTTACAAGTTGAAGGCATTTGCATGTTTTAATGGTCCTTGAGAGTTGAAACCATTTTAGGAGGGAAGTGAAAAATGAATATAAATATTTAATGAGGATAAGAGACTCATGTGAGGTAAAAATGACACTAAACTCATCCATCAGGGTTACACAAATCTACCTACTTACAAACCCTAGGTAAGGAGATGAGCGTATATAGAAGACAAAGTTGAAGGAAGACATGACCATAAAGATGTTAAAAACCCTTAAAAAAATTTATATAATTTTTAAACTCCATCAAAATTTTAATATGGAAATAAAGGGATATTTCGAGTCCCTAATACTATTATCAAACATTCTTGGCATGATAGTTAATAGTGACTTAAGATAGACTTGCATGAATAAGGGTGTAAAGAGAGTGGTTTAGGTAGATAAGGGAAATTACATAGAATGTAAAATAGGTGACAAACATGCTATGATGGCATTGAAACCATCTCTAGACACTACAAATTTACACTATTATATTAGTATTATTATATGTGTCTTACCACCTCCCCATCCTTTTTCATGTTAATGTACTTTTACTATTTACTATCTTATGTTTTGTAATTATCTTAATAATTAATTTATACATATGTAACTAATTATTTGTCCCTAAATCTATTCAAATCTCCCTAAATTTATTATAAGTTGTTTTAACCTCTTAAAAACCTTTCAATAGATGAACCTTGTTTAAAATAACCTAGACTAAGTTTAACCCAATTGATTGGAGTTTTTCTAATTAATTTGTTAAACTTAGACTTGATCAACACCAATCCCCATGATTGTTAATGATCCTATTAGGATTAACATCAATTTAAACCCATACCATCATTGAATAAAAGGATCCCAGATTCATACACTAGAATGTTGGATAAATTATGTTGGAATACCTGTGGAAGAATGGCATACCTATCTTAGTCCATCCTCACTCATTCAATTATTAAAAAAATCATTGTCAATGTTTTAATTCTCTACAATACAAGAAGTGTTTCATAGGTAAGAATATTTCTCACTTTAATATATTATAGTTCATGTATTATTTTTTTACATTCTTTTTATTGCCTTGAGTTTGATTAGATAATCATTAAATATTCCTAAAAACATTTAAAATTCCTCAAATCCCACCTTTACGCCCCATATTGAGATTTCTATCCCCACTATTAGGATCGATGATGATTCCTCAAAAGAATCAACATCCATTACATAATTGATATTGACTGTAAGATAATCGACATTGATCCCTATGTTTTTACTTTATGTCTCTAGTCTAAAGCTAATTTAACAATCCTAAGCAATTTTAATTTGCTATTTATGGTCTTAAAATCATGAATCTATGTTTTTAGATGACATTAACAAGTGTTATAGATAATGTTGTTTTCATATATGATTTACCCATAGTCCCTTACCCACTCTTTGTAGATTAGAGTGATATTTTATTTGAGATAGGACATTGTGAAATCATTATTTCCCCTACTCTAGAAGCAATCAATAAGCAATATTAAGTAATACAATAATAAGAATATTTATCTATAGCTTATTAGAATGAATAATTTGATAACATATATGTAGTAGATTAGTCAATTTCATTTCAGTATCATATGCTTTGTTTTAATTTATATTATTAAAGTTTCCACTTAATTGCTTAAAGCAATGAACTAACATCCTCCTAAGGAAGTGTATCACTTCCCAAAACTAATCTATAATTAGGTAGTACACTTATCTATCATATTAATCGATCTTGTCCAAGTTATCTCTTGGGTGCCTTCCTAGCCAAAAATGAGTTCACACTTCATTGGATCAATGACATATAACCTCCATCATAGGTATCCCTTTAAAAACATGTATCACAATTTATATTTTTAATAAGTTTATTTATTAATAAAATGAAAAGAAAAAATACTAAAATAATATGGTATGCTCGGTGGGACCCCTAGGGTCTTATTATTCTTTTTTATTTCATTTTGAAATTAATTATTAGCTGAATTTTCTTGATTGTATGTTTCCATTCAAAAAAGAGAAAATACAAAATTCTTGCTTTCCTTTTTATGATGTAAAAATAATTGCATTCATCCCCTTGCTTGTTTAGATAATCCACATATATTAATTTATGTATATTAATAAATCATGATAGTCACACTCTCTCACACAAAACCAAACCATGATAATCTTAAAAACAAGCATCAAAATATTTCCTACCTAGGTGGACCTACCTATATTTCATCACCAAGGGGAAAATAGACTTGGTGTACAAACCAAGTATAAAAATTCTAGAAAATAAGTATAAAGACTAAGCACCTAACACCTTTATCTTTAAGGTGTGTGAAGTGAGGGGGTAGAACCCAATATCAAGCCACATACTTCCTTCTAACATGAAATTAATGCTCAATGTACCTTTTCATATATAGAGGTTCTCAACCTTTAAAAAACTTGAAACTAGACTTAGACTACCATTTCTTAGTATTTTTATTAGCCCATCTCCCCATCACATTCTAAATTTAGTTTATTAAAAAGTAAAAATATTTTAAGTATGTTTAGTAGTGTGTGTGTTTGATTTCACTAAAACTAGATAATCAAAGAATTTTGCATGTCTTTACATTTCATTCTTTTTTCTTTTTCAGTGTTACATGGCTTTAATGCAACAATAGTCATAAACAAACTAAATCCCATACCTCATCCATAGAGAACACACCAAGTCCTCCTACCTATCTTGAATCTATGGGGGAGGGAATTCCTTGATTTTATACATAGTAAGACCCAAAATTCACTATTATATTAGATATTAATGCAATTTCCCTCAATCATTATCTTAATACTCGATACATACACATTATTATTTCCCCTAGAACCCAATATTCTAGATTTTTTTATGGCATGTTCCTAGAGGGATTTGAAACACTTTTTGTGGCCATGGTTTACTCTTGAAACAAACAAATTCCTATGGGTTTTGATACCAATGTATCATAACCCCTAGATGATCCACCACCATTAGTATCTAGTAACCCTTCTCTAACCATTACCTAAACCCAAAATGTTACTACAAGACAAATTACTCTTACTCAACATTAGTATCTAGTAACCCTTGTCTCACCACCTTCTTGTATATAAAGAATGAATAAAACATGCATATAATCAAAATTTAAAATAATTATAATTTAATATTGGTGACCTTGTCCTTAAAAAAATTAAAAAAACACAAATATGGGAATAAGTAAATGAGTAAAGTTTGATCTAAATTATCTTAGACCCTATATTATCTCTCACAAATATGGATCTAGGGCATACTTATTAGCCTCCATTGATGATAAACTATAACATGAGCCTCTGAATGATTTACATCTGATTCCTTTCTATTGTTAATAATCATATTACAATATATAGTTTGCATGAGTTCTCCTTAAATACAGTCCCCTATAATGACAGAGAATCATGTGAATTTATGATAGTATACCAACTGTATCCTTAAATATGGACATCTTAGCTCTATTCATAGCATGTTCTCATCGATAAGCTCCACTAAAAATAGGGAGGAGTTCCAAATCATTATTTCCTAAAGCCTTCACCATAAAAATTTATTCAAAATGAATAGATTATTATCTTGTTCCATGGCTTGGTTTATATAAAAACACCCTATGTTGCCTTAAATCTAATCTATGGAAAAAAATAATTTAGGATATGCAATCAAGAAAAACATCAAAGTTATAGATTAATCCCTCAAAGGACAATTGTAGACTAATCCCTTGAAGGATAGCTACAAAAATGCACACATATAAACATATATACCACTCCCTTGAAGGATGGATCTATGCCTATGTTTTAGGAGACTTCCTACATCGATCAATTTCCTATTAAAACAAAATCATTTAAAAATCTATTAAAACAAAATTATATCCCATGAAAGCTTCCTACATTGATCAAGTTTCATAAATATATAGACTTCCCACATTGATCAGTCTACATATATACATGGATTAGCTAAAGTTTAACCTAGAAAGCCCAAAAACAAAAATTAAAACGTGCATTCCCCAAGAACTAAGTATTTACCCCATTCCCTAAAAACATAAAATTCCCCTTTTCAACCCAAATAATAATGAATTCAATTGACATGAGATTGTTAATTATTTTCATTAACATTGGATAAAAGGATAAGGATGCATATGCAAAAACAAAAAGAGGCCTAGCTTTGGTTAGGATCCAAAATAATTAAGAGTCATACATCCTTGATAAGTTAATACAAAAACCATTTTATCATAAATTTCCATTATTTAAAAGAATTTAAAAGTAATAGCATAATTTAAATCAATAATCAACCATGATATAAAATCCAATCCATGATATCCCACACAATCCAATTAGTATAATAAAAAATAAAAAATCATGTGAACACCATCCATGTAATATAAAATCCACAGCCATAGGCATCATAAATTCATAAGATCATGAAATTATCACATAATCAAAATCCATAATCCATCATAAATCCATTAAACACATCCATATAAATCCATAATCAGGATAATAACTAAAATCTACATCATATAATCTAAAAACCATAATCCATGTAAACACCATAAATCAATATGAACCATGATATATCATATAAATCTACTCAAATAACATCAACTTCCTCTCCATCCTTGACCATGATGGAAATATAACATATGGCCTTCATACCACCTTATCCTCCTCTAGGTCCTCTATAACCTATTGATAATAATCAAGGTCTCATACTCTCACATCCCTATGTGGATGGGAAAATTGATCTCTCCATCATAAAAATCCTATAATGAATGCCAAATAGTGTCATCTCATCTATGGTAACCCTAGTGGCTACACTACTTATATTTGCTCATAAGCCCATCACTACAATACAAAGGTCACATCTAGCCCAAAGCATCATTATGTCCTCCATCCCCATAACTCTCTTTATATCTATGCTAAAAGGTTCAGATACCATTAAAAGATTTCCCAATGCTCCCACATGTCTACTATTACCTTTTTCAATCTCTTTGTGAATATCCCACCACTTAAGTTAGGCAAAACATAAGAGGAGATAACAAACATCATCATGGTGATCATATAACACCTTAAAACTGAAACCTCTTACTATAAACATAATATCTATATAATCATATCCATATAGATGTGTCAATGCAACTACTCATCGTCTCATCCACTAACACAATATCTGGCCCCTTCTCTAGAATTTGTAGTATCTGATATATGTCCTATAGTGTCAGGTTCATCTCTCTAATAAGCAACCAAAAGGTCCCTATAGTTGGATCCCATCATTCTAATAGTGATACAAGTAAACTTTGATGCTAGTGTACTCAATGACAGTGGCCTATTCGACCTAATCCTAATGCCTTTAAATGATCCCGATATGCATCTCCCATCACCTCTCAAATATTCTCTAATAAGGGTGGTACTCAATACTACATGGTCAATAATATATGTGCCTTAAATCCTATGAACCCCCTATTTTTATTTAGTTTCATATCCACTAACCCTATACTCTAATATTTATTACCCATAAGAATCAATAATGAACCTTCTTGGATCAACAATGACTGGTATCTAATTTTCACTAGTTATATAATTGACATTGATATATAACCAATTAGCAATTGATCATTGGGAAATCAGTATCTATCTACTATGGATCCATGTCAAACCCTCCTAACTCTATAAAGTGAAAAAACATAAATTATATATAAAACACAAAAAACCAAATGATTACAAAAAAATTACCCCTACCCTATCATGTGATCATCGTCATCATCGACCACTCTTGATAGCCTCCATTTTATGTACTTTTCTCAAATGTGTGGACATGTGTCAATTTTTTTGCTCTAGAGCACATGTTCTCAATTGTAAAATGAGCTTCCACCACATTAGGAATCTTATTTATATCCTTCTAGGATTGAAATTGATTATTTTATGATTAATTTTGATTCTCTAGAATTGATCCATTATATCAATATTGATTATGTCTATTTTGGCTTATTCCTTACACTACTTTCATTTTTTTACATCCTTATAGTCATATCCCAAGGTCATTTTGGGTATCTTTTGTTACATTTATCCCATTAATTATTACCTAACATTAATGGTTGTGGACATAGACTCCTTGTTAGTCCCATAATCTTTCAGAGGTCTACATTCATTTTAGAGTCTATCCCTTATGGATCATAAAAATGTAACTCATCTTGAGAGCAAATGTTTCTAGGTAGCACACACATACTAAGCACACTATTTGCTTTGGTCAAGCCATCCTATCCTTTACCCTCATGACTACCTTTGATTGAGGTCACATGTTCTTAATTATGATAATCCATTGCTTGTTTGCCTTGGGGTCTTCCTATTCGAATATCCTATATCTTGTTAGTGTAGCATTATACTTCATACTTCCCCTTGTATATTGGATGCTTATTTGCTATCTACATTATCCATTACCACCTCATCTTTAGACATGTTTCTACCTCATCATCCTTCATCATCTCCTATTTAGAGGGGGGATACCTCCTTGTATAGACCTAGGGTATTGGACCCATCTTGGTTTTTGTCTCACATGAGGTTATCACAAACTTCTTAATAGACACTACAAATTTACATTATTATATTAGTATTAATATATGTGTCATACCACCTACCCATCCTTTTTTATAGTAATTTGGTTTTACCATTTATTATCTTATGCCATGTAATTATTTCACTAATTACTTTATACCTAGGTAACTAATTAACCCTCTCTAAATCTAGTCATCTCCCCAAATTTATTGGAAGTAAGTTTTTTAACCTATTAACAAACTTTCATTAGATGAATATCATTTAAAATAACGTAAAATAAGTTTAACCTAGTGAATTGGAGTAATTTGAATGAACTTGGTAAACTTAGACTAGATCAACACCGATCCCCATGATCATCATCAATCTTATTAGGATTGATGTCAAATTTAAACCCAGACCATCCTCAAGTAAAATGATATCGATTTCATACACTAGAATTATATATAAATTGTCCTAGAACACCTATATAAGAATGATATACCTATATAAATCCATCTTCATTCATAAAATGAATAATAATATCCCTGTCAATGTGATAATTCTCTACAATATGTGAAGCATTTTAGATGTAAGTATATTTCTCATTTTAATATATTTTGATTCCTATGTTATTTGTTTACATTTTGTTTATTACTTTTAGTTCAGTTAGATAATAATTATATATTCCTAAAACCATTTAGAATCCTTTAAATCCCACCTTTAGGCCCCATTCTAAGCTTATTGTTTACACTATCATGATTGATGATGATTCTTCACATGAATCAACATCAATTATATAATCGATATTGATTTTGAGATAATCAACATTGATATTTGTGTTTTTAATTTCTATCTATAATCCAAAGTAATTATATATTCCTAATTAATTTTAATTTGTTTTTTATGCCCTTAAAATAATGAATCTCTATTTGTAGATGACATTTCTAGACATTATACATGATGTGGTTTCCATATATGTTTTATCCATAGTCCCTCACATGCTCTTTATAAATCAAGTGATATTTCTTTTGAATAGGATTTTGTGTAATCAATTTTGCCCCTAGTCTAGAAGTAGTCACTGAATAATTAGAAGTAATACAATAAATATAAAATTCATCTTTATCTTATTACAATGAACAATTTGATAACATATATGTATTATATTAATCCATTTCATTTCAATATCACATTTTATATAAGCTTTATTGTAATTTATATTATTACTTTTCCACTTAATTACTTAAAATAGTGGACTGATATCCTCCTAAGGAATGTAACACTTCCTAAAACTGATCTAGTATCAGGCAATCCATTTATCTAGCCTCTTAATTAATATTGTCCAAGTTGTCTCTTATGTGTAGGGAATACTTCCTAGCCAAAAAGGAGTTCCCACTTTACTAGATCAGTGATGTGTAACCTCTATCACAAGTATCACTTTAAAATCTTGTATCAATTTTTTTATTTTTAGTAAGTTTATTTATTAAAAAAATGAATGGAAAAATACTAAAACACCGCTAATGATTATATTCATGTAACTCAAGGCTTGAGGGGTAGTCTAAGCCTATTAAGCCTAGAACTAATCTTAAGACATCCAAATCCCACCTCCACCTTGGGAATATCTAGATATCCATAGTAGAATGAAGGCCTGAAATAGACATATGAAGATGATTTAGACCTTGAGGAAAATGTTTAAGATATAATAAAGGAATAAAATGGTAAATTTGGTCTTAATATCCCTCTCGAGTTACACAATCCTCAATAACCATGTCAAGTGGCCACTTTCAACACTCATATCCTTCATCACAAAAAGAATCAAACCCAAGGCTCTTAGGGGAAGTTGGAAAACCCTATGGAATCAAGATCCATAAAGGAGAGAGTGGGTTTTAGCAGCCCATCTTTATGAATTATCACTAAGACTACAATTAGGCTCAAAAAGCTTACAAGGAGCTCAAAGTCTACCATTTAGCACTCATATATGGGGAAAATATTAGTTTAGGGGTTTTATGGGGGTTTATGTGATCAACATACATGGCCATAAGTTTGGGATTGGAGGTTTTTATTTTATGAACCATCATTAAGATAGTAGACCTCTAAAACCCTGATTAAACCCTAGCATAGCCCTGATATGGGAAAAGGTGATATATTTTTAATCAAAAACCATTTAAAAACATATTAAATAATTGGATCACCTATTCAACTTAGAGAATATTTTGTCCATGGTACTAAGTTTTATGGACACGTGTATATACCTCCTAAAAACCATGTTTTTATAAGGTTTAGTGATGTTTACATGGTAAAAAACTTGATGGAGAGTTGAAAATCATGGGTGAGGGTATTTTGGGGCATGTTACACCTTTTAAATCCTCAAAACACCCTTATTTTATCCTAAAAACACTTTTATAAGTCTACACCAGTCTAGGCAAGCTAATGAAAGGAGTCCTAGTCACTTAGATGGGAAAAATTGTAGATGTATACCATTAAGAGAGCACATATCATGATATGACATGTTCACTCAGACCTAAATAATGCTCATTCACCTATTTTAAGATGTTATTTTTAGGTTTCATGGACACTAAACACCTAACACTAAGCCATTAGGCTTAATTCCCTATGTGAGCCTACTTGGTCAATGCAAAGGAAGTTACATATTGGCATATAGGACTATTAGAGGAGTCAATACAAGGACATTACAAAATTATAACAACCACAATTAATTCCAATACAAAAAACTCATAGTCATCATAGAGGATAAGGTAGTTTCAAGTCTTATCAACATGCACAAAGGATGATGGGCTACTAAACCCTTCATAGAGGCCTATTTATATCGCATTTCTATTTTATAGCATCTAGGTAAGAGGTGTTTAGCCATATTTGTCATGTCCATGCCTTTATGGGGTCAACCAAGTCTTTAACAACCTCCATCACTCCACTTCAATGCCCAAATTTGTATAATGAAGACCACAAATGTGTGAAGAAACATATGAGGACCGTTATAGATGTAACTATTATGTTAGTAGACTAAGGTCATTTATGACCTCTTATTTTCACCTCAATGCCAATTTACCTATATTTATCTTCTCATTATTCTATATATTGATACTCTTAGGCTATTAAAGGGATCCCTCACCTAGGTATGAGGACACTCTATCTAAATTTGTACTTTGTAAACCTCTTGGATTGATAAATAAACTATTACAATTCCTTCATATTGGTACTTAGTGTGTTATTTTATTGTTGATATGCATATGTGGTAGGTTTCTCTCCCATTACATGTCCTTGATAGGACCTAGGTTCCCCAAAGCTCTGACACAACTTGTCAGATTTAAAAGCACATATGATTACCTTTGTATAAGCAACTTAAACATGCAGAATTATACCAAAAGTACAAGTAACTAGAAATAGAAACAACACAGAATATGAGAGGCAACACATAATTGTATTCAACTCATTCTAGAAGGAAATACAATGAAGAAAATCACACTTTATTCTCACACCTTTCAGATGTACAGATCTCTTTCCCTCAAGAGTTATCTTCTCTCAATATAGTTCACAACAAATAGCTAACACAGAGCTATTGTTCACCTCAACCAATCAGTACAATACTACCAGTACAACTGAGTACGAACTGGTACTCCAAGTAGATCTCACCATGATCTTGCTCCTTGATGTGTTATTATCACCTTTGATCTTACTACCCCATAGATCTCCTTTTGACCCTCACACACACACACCCCTACAGATCAACTGACCTTACTTACCCATGTAGATCTCCACCCTGATCTTGCACGCCCTACAAATCAACCTAATCTTACATACCTGGAAGAACCCCTGTAATTCCACCAATGGAAGAAATCTTTTGGTTATACACTTTACAATATAACCCATGAGTCTATTATATAGATCCCATGCATACAATAATTAGACAAGTGACTCAAGACTCGACTTAGTCTTTAACATGTAAACAACCCATTCATCTAACTGACTGTTTGTCATCAACCAGTTCTAGAACTGCACAAGTGACCGACATCGGTCCTTATTACCTAAGGATGACTGACATCGGCTGACTCCTACCAATGTTGGTTGCTTTCTATCGACCCTTGCTTGACGTTAGTGTGGCCTACCGATGTTGGTGACTATGACACTCAGCAACCCTCCATGTTTGCATTTGGGTAAAGATTTTAGCTCCATAACCTAACAATCTCCCACTTGGAGATAAATAGTTGCACCTATACCTATACTAGTACATTGTCTAATCTATATCCTTGCTTGTATTCCTCTTCAAGCTCAATCTTGAAGACCAACCACCACACATCCTGTGGTGCAACCCCTATGTCTGAATTTCTCCATTCTCAGCTTACCTTCTTATGTTGTTTCTATACTCCCACTCAATCAGAAACCCTTGAGAGTGACCTGTAATCAAGAAACACTAACCAAATCTAAACCACCTATTAGTAAACCTCACTTTGAGAACCTCTAACCTCGCTCTGATACCACTTGATAGGACCTAGGTTCCCCAAAGCTCTGACACAACTTGTCAGATTTAAGAGCACATATGATTACCTTTGTATAAGCAACTTAAACATGTGGAATTATACCAGAAGGACAAGTAACTAGAAATAGAAACAACACAAAATATGAGAGGCAACACACAATTGTATTCAACTCATTCTAGAAGGAAATATAATGAAGAAAATCACACTTACTTCTCACACCTCTCAAATGTACAAATATCTTTCCCTCAAGAGTTATCTTCTCTCAATATAAGTCACAACAAATGGCTAACACAGAGCTATTGTTCACCTCAACCAGTCAGTACAATACTACCAATACAACCGAGTACGAATTGATACTCCAAGTAAATCTCACCATGATCTTGCTCCCTTATGTGTTGTTATCACCTTTGATCTTGCTACCCCATAGATCTCCTTTTGACCCTCACACACACACACCCTTGTAGATCAATTGACCTTACTTACCCATGTAGATCTCCACCCTGATCTTGCACACCCTGTAGATCAACCTAATCTTACATACCTAAAAGAACCCCTATGATTCCACCAATGGAAGAACTCTTCTGGTTCTACACTTTACATATAGCCCATGAGTCTATTATATAGATCCCATGCATACAATAATTAGACAAGCGGCTCAAGACTCGACTTAGTCTTTAACATGTAAACAACTCATTCAACTAACTGATTGTTCATCAACAACTAGTTTTGGAACCACACAAGCGATCGACATCAGTCCCTATTACCTAAGGATGACCAACATCGGCCAACTCCTATCGATGTCTATTGTTTTTTGTCGACCCCTGCCCGACGTCGGTGTGGCCTGTCGACATTGGTGACTGTGACACTTAGCAACCCTCCATGTTTGCATCCAAGTGAAGCTTTAAGCTCCACAACCTAACAGTCCTTATCTCACTTATATGATAGTAGGTATTCTATGTAGGTCACATGATGTGTAAAAGGTGTTGGTGATTGAGCTTGAAGTGGAATCTAGCTAGTAAGTGTCTAAGATCAGACCTCCATTTTATGGACCTCATGTTTTGGCAACCTAACATAGCTTATGTGTGAAATTTTTTTGTATAAGAGATTTTAGAGATAGTATCTTAGTTATTTGTATAGATCATTAGTGTTTTTAAGGAAAATAGAGTGGATAATCATAGTGGTGCATCACCATACTTAGATTAGGTTTCCTTTTAGGCATGCTTTATATCCTTTTTCACCCCAACAATTTGTAGGTCTTAGTGATTTGATCTCAATGGATGTACCAAGGGATCTATCCCCATAACATAAAGGTGTATCCTAGTCATATGTCACCCATAACCTTGGGATATTCCCATGTTAACCCAAAGTTAGAGGTAGGCCTAAACAACCTCCTTCTAGGGTGTTGTTTGGAGTGTTAACCATTATGGAATACCCGATGGGACCAAATTCAAGCAATTAGAGTAATAAATTTTATCACTTCATTATAATAGGTAGTTAAAACCACTTTGGTGGAACATTTATATTCAATTTTCATGCCAAGATTCATCAAAAGGCCTCCACTTGATGATAAGAACATATTATTGATTGGTAATCCACTTGGTTCTTTAGTTATTTCATGATGTCTAATGGATTCATATTAACCATATTTATATACCTCCTTATAAATAGTCTTATGACCCATACCAACCCCATCAATAGCCTTACCAATCTTACATTGGCCCCTATCAACAACATCATGGCTTACCTTAGCCCTATAATGAGCCTCTTTACTACCAATATTATCAACCCCTTTGTGAGCCTTGTCAACCTTCTTGGTAGCCCACCTACCCTCCTAATCAGATTTGGAAAGATTATAATACTCTTAGTCAATATGGCCATGTCTTAAACTAAACCATTTCAATCCTTAATCAAACCTTATGAGGTTATGAGAGACACATGGTGGGGATTGACACATAAAGAAGTTATGGCGAAGAAATTTCTAGGAACCTTATTGAGGATATGATATATTTATTACAATAATCTAAGGAGTGGGCATTTCTCATGAAAGGGAACCAATCTTAGCTAATTAAATATATGTATCATGGTTTCAAGGATAAAAGATAAGTTTGTGGTTCATGAGAGGACAAATATTTAGGGTAATATGCCCCATGTACCTTCCTCTATTTCAATTTAGTCCTATTTTAAATATCCCATTCCTCCCTAAAATATTGAGTCATATGAGTGTCAACACCTTATAATTTCCCTAAAAGCTCCTCAATCCTTCCCTAATTAGATAACCATCCAATAAACTATGTAGAGGAGAGAATAATTGTATGTTGAAAGGGGTGAGTGTCATGGTTTAGATAAAACATTATATATTTTTTCCCCTCCTAACCATCTTGAAGATATTTATGATCAATTAAGGCTTGATTTTGAATCCCACCTAAAGAAGGAGATTGAATTTACAAATAAGAACTTTTCTCAATCATTAGAATTAGCAAGAGTGTTAAAATATCAACTAAAAACACCTTCATTCATGCCCAAAATTGTAAAACATACAATAGAAGAGGCTCATACATCCAAGCTTCTAACTTGGAACAAAGTAGTAAAGTCATGGGGAAAGGAAGGTCACTCAATCATAAGCCAAGGTATTGAAGTGAAATTCACATATTAAACCACTTAGCTCTTACTCCCTCTCTATTTAAAAAACCAAATAATTTCCATCATGAAGGTCCATTTAAGATAATGTGAAGAATAAATTTTAGGTTCTAGTTGTCAAAGATACATAGTTGAGTGAGGAGAATGAATCATCTATGGCACCACTAGATTTGACTTCTCTTCTTGAAATATTTCAAGGATATTCCATTCCACTCCTTGAGAAGGATCCTATACTTTGAGACAAAATTGAAAAAGATGTAGTTATAGTGATAGATGATGAAGATGATTTGAGTGAGCATGAACAAGAAATCATCATCGATACACCTCTTGAAAAGGATAAACATGAATCAATCTTACATAATGAAAGAGAGGGAGAGATTTAAAATGTTATTTGGATGAAAGATGAGCCACAATAAAAATACATTTGAATTGGACAAGAAGAGGGTGTTTTCCAAGATCTCCTTGATGACATGGTAATGACTCTTTGTCATAATAGTCCTGAGGAGTGTGAGAGTAAAACATTTGTTCAACTTGTAACAACTTCAACACAAAGGAGATATCCTTCAAAGGTCTTAAAATTTTCATATAAAGGTGTGTTATGATGTTGAAACTTCTATTTTAATTAAATATTAAAGACCTATATCTTGTTACCAAGATGAGTCTATCAATAAGCATGAGATCCAAATAGTGGATAAAACTCCAAGGCATGGTCATGATCATATGGAATGTCAAGAAGATAAGGAGGATCTATGTCATAAATATATTAGAATTGGTAATGAAAATTAAACTCTTTTAGGATGCTCCAAATATTGAATTTTTTTTTGTAGTAGTACCTCAGTTTGACACTCCTAAACATAAACCAAGTGAATATGCTTTTCCATTTAGTATGCCTCATGAGGCTCAAGATGTAAAACATGAAGGCCTGTGTGATATATGACAGCCTTTATTGAACACTTGAAAATAGGTTGGAGGCCTTGAAAATTCACCATATCATATGGAATAAAATGAAGACGTAAACAAAGGCATACTAGTTGAGTTATCAAGAGAATCACTGCATGTCAGCATGGAAGATTAGGATCAAGCCATGACTGAGGCAAAAATCAGATTGTTTATACAAATAAGACAAGTGTGAAAAAAATATTACTAGGTGATTGAATCTTGTATCTAACCCATGGACCCAAGGGTGGATAAATAAGGTACAAATGTTCTTCTAAGAGGTTATAACATGCAATTATCTCCAATTGTAAATGGAAGTTCTGCTTTAATGAGTAATACTCGATTGCATTTAAATCATCACATGATTATCTAATATCATGGTACCATGGTGATCAAATAAGTTTCCCATTCGATACTAGATGAGAGAGAATTTAGGTCTAGGTAAGTTTACTATCATAATTTTTTATCTTACTTCTAATAAGTGTGTCATACATAAGTGTGATGTGTAGTTTCTTTGGTTGCTTTGTGTCATGTCTTTTTATTTTTTAGGTGTTGTTTATTTTGGTGTTAGTTTATTTTGAGGTTCCTTTTGCAGTAATTTAGGGTGTTATAAGGTGCTAATATGTTTTTAATTCCAAAATTAGTGGTAATACAAGTCATGTTACCATGTATGAGTCATAACTTTCATAGAGAGATAGTGGGTTCACTTGACCAGTAGGCTGATCAACCCTTATGAATTGCCAAAGATGTTGACAATTTGGCCTCTCAAGCCAAACATGAACCCATAAAATCAAAAAATTTGCATGAAATACCTATAATCTTATTAATGTTTTCTATAACTTATCATGATCCCCCAAATGCTCCTTGAAAGTCATTTTAACATTGATTAAGGTTTCATATTTGAGCTAGTCATTGCTTATGAACTCATCATGTCATAGATATTTTTAGGTATTTATAGAATGTGTTAAGTGTTCATGATGGTCATTGAATGGTAAAAAGAGTGTCAAAGTGGTTTTGAATCCAATAGAGTGATTTTTTCCCTATTTGACAAAATTAAGGATCTTTAGTAGAAGATAAGGTAATTTGACAAGGTTAAGGTTTCTAGTTCTCATAGTTCTAGGCTTGTTTAAGCCACATCTTAACAAGAGCCTTATTATCATGATATGAGGGTGTCTAATCCTTATTTCAAGTCATGAAATGATTTATAATATGTACATAAGGTTATTTTATATGACATACTTATCCAAGCCTACTTAAAACCTTGATTCATCCTCTAAACCATCAAATGATCCTCCAAACATGATGTTTAAGACAAATTGCACTGTGAAAACATTTGGAAATGATAATTTTTTAATTAAAAATTGTATTAAGAGGTCTTAAAAGGGTCTAATCATCATCTATAGTCATATCAAGCTATTTATATGCATAAATATGTCCCCTTTTAAAGTCAAACACACCTTTTACTCATCAAATGGACCCCACACATGGGAAACCATGACCTTTCATCTTACCCATCCAAACCACTCATTTTGAAATTTTTTTGACTTATCTTTTCCCCCTCCTTCCCAATGGCATCCCAAGGCCTAAAAATTAAAGAAATGAAATAAAATAGGGAGTTTGCAAGTGTTTTTAAAGTTGTATAGATCTATATAATTAGGTACATACAATGGGAGGTTAGAAAGTTCACTCGTAGTTCATGTGAGGTAACTTAGAGGATTTTCCAATCCAAAAGATGCAAACAAGGCCCAAACCATTTCACTTTCCCCATCATCCTCTTTGGTAAACATGGATAAGCTTTCAAGTTTGTGCTCAGTCCATATAGGAGAGAGAAAATGGGAAGCTAATATCTTAGGTAGAAGAAGGGGGTATCATTACCTTTTCATCATAGTCATTAGTTTTTTGATTCACATCCCATGATTTATGAATAATAGTTAAGAATATGGGTAGTCAAAATGTATTATTCATTTGTGTAGGTGTTAAAGTTGCATAAGTTTTGGTGAATTATTGAAATTATTTTGAAAATTTGTGTTTTTATGTCTATTACATGGGTCCTCAAGGTCTTTCCATGGTATTTCCCACCCTTTTTTCACACACTTGAGGATGTGGGAGCAAATAAATATTCATGTTATCACTTTTATAAATTATTTACAAGTTTATTCATATTATAGAGATTTAGTGCATGAAAATAGAGGTGAATGATGTTTTAAGTTTTATTATGCATTCATTAAAGCCTTTTAATCCTTATATTCCCCTAAGCTTAGCTAATTAATTATACCAAATAACTTTCTCAAGTTATGTTCTAAGGTGATTGTCTTGTGTGATCTATTTGTAAGCAAACAAGGTTTCTTAGTAGTGTTTGAGAAGAGACATAAATATGGGTAGAAAACATGTATTATCCCCATATTATGGTCATATTATATTGTGTTTAACTCATGCCTATCATTATTTTATGCTAATAATCACTCTCATCCTCAACCATTGAGAGACTAACCTTTATTCAAGTACCTACGTGCTTAAGATAATTCAAGCAAATAAAGGACTATTGGAATGGGGTACATAAGGTTGAGATACATAAAATAAAATCATAAGGGTATATAAAGAAACATGGAAGATGAAGGGATTAAGTTACAATAGGTACCAACACCATCAACACAACTAATTTGATAACTTAGTTAAGACTCCCTTTGAGAATACACTGACTATGACTACAAAGTTAGAGGTACTAATAGGGTTTTGAGGTTTGAAGGGATTTAAAAGAATAGAAAAGGGAAAATAGAGTTCATAAACCTATTGATGACCCAAGGAAACAATGAGATATCATGCCCACTTTTTAAATTCATACTCATAGTCAGAGTTCTAGAATCACCACGTATAGGCCTGATTGTAGGTGGAGAACAATTAAGCATAAACCCACTCTAAGGGGAATTCAATGTGAGAGGAGTGATTTAATATTTATTAAATTCATGGAAAGGATTATTAATATTAACTAATGAAGAGAAGACTCTCATGAAGGTAAGAAACCATTCTCACATAGTCAGAGTGTATAATTGCTATATGCGGTTAGGATTTCTAAATAAGAAGATGGTGTCCAAAACCATACATGGTGATGAAAAGAGAGAAGGGTAATAAATTTTTATCATTGATTAGAAGGCTCCAAACCTGATTTTCCATGACCTATTCCTTTAATACACCAAATAATCCTTGATAGACCAATCAAATCTAGTTGGGTACCTATAGCCAAGAAGGCAGGTAGGGTCATTGAGGAGAATAAATAAGACATGAGAAACCATACAAGATTTAAGGTGTAATAATGATAGCAGAGTTTCCCAAATTCTCCCAATGTTTATATGATGGTTTATCCATTTGAGACATAATTAGGCATAGATGACCTAATTAGGCCTAAGCATATAGTTACAATCAAGATCATGAGGAGGAGACTAAAGTGTGTAGAAGCTTGGATAATGGAAAAGTGAGAGAAAATTAATGGAGTGTCCTCACTTGTCTTTAGGAGTCACTAGTTTTAGTTGGACAATCTAGTCTCTAAAATAAATTGAAGCACCTTGATGAACCATTAGGCCTAATAGACCTAGGTAGGTAGTCACAAGCTATTTATGAGAGATAAAGATAGTGAGTGTAAGATAGTTTAGTCAAGAAGATCAAAATATTATAGATGTGGGAGAAACTTATACACATGGTTTAAATAATCAAAAAACAAAAAGGGAACAACCCAAGGAGTTTGTTTGGAGGATTTGCAATTAGTTGGAAAAATACACTTAAAAATAGGGTCATTAGTAAGAAGGTAAAATCTCAAAAATCACTTCATGGTGTTGAAGGGAGAGATAGATAAATAATGTTATGTCTTATTTTCTTGAGGTTATTAATATTTAGATAATGTTTTGATCCATTTAATATTGGTGAAGTTAGTTTATTGATGTATTAGCCATATTAGGCCTAAAACAAATGTAAGGCATTTTCATGTTTTATGGGTCCTTGAGGATTTAACCATCTAAGGAGGGAAGTGAGAAAGGCATAGAAAAATTTCATGATGATAGGATACTCAAGTGAGGCAAAAAGGACACTAAACTTAGCCACTAGGGTTACATAAACCTACCTACTTATAAACCCTAAGTAATGAGATGAGGGTATATAGAAGATAGAGTTAAAGGAATACTTGACCCTAAAGTGTTGACAACCTTGAAAACATGTTATATAAGTTTAAAAGTCCATCAATACTACAGTATGGAGATAAAGGATATTTAGGTCCCAAATACTACTATCAAGAATTCTAGGCATGATAGTGAATAGTGACTTAAGATAATATTGTATGAAAAAGGATGCATATATAGTGGTTTTAGTAGATAAGGGAAAGTATAGAGAATTGAAACTAGGTCAAAAATAAGCTATGATGGCATTGAAACCATCATTGATTACCTATAGCTAACTTAGGGCCTAAGGGGTATTCTAAGCCTACTAGGCCTATAACTAATCTTGAGGCATCAAGATCCCACCTCCACCTTGTGCATATCAAAATCCCCATATTAGAATGAAGGAATATAAGGTAAACATGAAGATGATTTAGGCCTTGAGTAAAATGTTTAAGATAGAGGAAAGCAATAAAATTAAAGATTTGGTCTTAAGACCCCTCTTAACCTATAAAATCCTCAACATCCATACTAATTCACCACATTAAACACTCATATATTTCATCATAAAAAGACTCAAACCTAGGGATATTAGGTAAATTAGGAAACCCATATGGAATATAGATCTATAAAGGAGAGAGTGAGTTTTAGGGGGCCATATTTATGAATTATCACTAAAATTACAACTAGGATAAAAAATATTGCAAGGAAGTTAAAGTCTAAAATTTTGCACTCATATCTCATTGTACATGTTATATGGGATCAAGAGTAGTTTAGGGGTTTTAGGAGGTTATATGAGATCAACATCTATGTCCATAAGTTTGGGATTGGAGGTTTGTACTTCATGAACCATTGTTAATAAAGTAGAGCTCCAAAACCTACTTAAACCCTATCAAAGAACCAATTTGGGAAAAAATTATATATTTAAAATCAAACATCTTGAAATGACTCAATAAAAAATTGGATAGGATTCCATCCATGGTACTAAGTTGTATAGACAAGTGTATAGACCTCTTGAAAATCATGTTTTTATAGAGTTTACTGATGTTTTTAGGGTATAAAACTTTATGGAGAGTTAAATAAAAATTGGGGAGGGTATTTTGGGGCATGTTAAACCTTTTAAAAACTCAAAACACCATCAGTTCATCCTAGAAATAGTCTTATAAGTTTGTACCAAATAGGCAATCCAAGAAAGCTAGTGAAAGGAGTCATAGTCATTTAGATGGGAAACATTATAGATGTATACCATTGAGAGATCACATCTAATGATCTGAAATGTTCATACAAACACAAATAATGATCATTAAACTATTCTAAGTGTTTTTTTTAATGTTTCATGGCTAGAAAGCACCTAACACCAAGCCACTGAGTTTAATTACCTAAGTGAGCCTACTTGGTCAACAAAAAGGAATTTGCATATTGGCATATATGGATATTGGAGGAGTCAATACAAGGATATTAACACCTTGTAACTACCATCATAAAGGCCAATTGACACAACTCATATTCATCAATGTAGTTTCAAGTCTTGTCAACATGCACAAAGGATGTTGGGATGATAAATGCTTCATGGAAGCCTATTTACACCCCATTTATATTTTTTAACTACCAAGTAGGAGGTGTTTAACCATATTTGTCATGAAAATTCCTTGATGGGGTCAACCAAGTCTAAACCAACATCCATCACTCCATTTAATGCCTAAAGTTATCCATTAAAGACCACAAATACATGAAGAGACATATGATTACTAATATGGATATTGTAACTACTATGTGAGTAGAATATGGTAACTTATGACATATTACACCTCCATTCCAATTTCCCTCTCTTTATTTTTCTCATATATATATATATATATATATATATATATATATATATATATATATATATATAACCTCTTAGGCTATTGTAGAGATCTTGTATACACCCTAAATTGGTCAAAAAACCACACATATCATGTCTTTTCATAGTCCTTTCATATGAGACTTCAATTGGAGAATATGATCCTTATTCACATTTATCCATGTCTTTTATTTTACTTATATTTTTCTTGTTTCATGCTTCAGTCACTCTTTTACTTATTGCCATTCATATGTAACCTTTTAGATGGTCATTCTAGCTCAACTAAACTCTATTTCCCATGCTAGTTCCATCCCCTCAGGTCCCAAGCTTGTAGGACAAGAGGGCTAGGGTTGGACTATAGTGTTGGACCCTAGGGTGTCCCATTTCTAGCACTCCTGTCTAAATGTATTTTGAGTCTTAATGGTCAATTTTTCCTCACTTAATGATTCTCAATCCATTCTTAGATTTATCCTTAAGTTTTGTTCATCTTTATAATGATATTTAATGTGAATAAAGTTCACAAATTCAAAATAAAGAGTCTCATATATAAATTAATTCACAAGGCATTTTATATCTAACACTTACTACTTTGGCACAATACATAATTAAAAACAATAGTATAGCTCATCATTCTGCATCACACATAGATTTACATGATTGATCAAGGAAGGGCCTATGAAAAATCCATTCTTACATCTAACATGCACATTTATTATGAAATTTCCATAATGGATAATTACATTTGATATGAGACCATAACTTGAGGGTTAATGTAGGTAGTGAACAAGACATTAGGGGTTCTAGATTATGTGATCATACTTCCCCTAACCTAGTTTTTTCCCCTATTCATTTTGATGAATTTTTTATTTTGATGTGTGTAGATGGATCCAAGGTTTTGAAGATTAAAAAACTATACAAGGAGTTCCATCAGCATTCATGACTCAAAATTTCATAGGTAGGCTCATACAAGGACAGTGGATAAAACCCAAAAAACTTAGATCTTTATGACTAGTTTGGATAATAGCAATAAGACCTAGACTATAGCACTAGACCCTAAAATGTCCTATTTTTTGTGCTTCCATCCTTTCATTGAATGAAAGATAGATTCTTGATATCTTCCTAGTCCTGTGTAGTAGTTTTTCAGGGTTTGAAATAGTTATCTGAGTCTACTTTTCTAGATAAGTTATTTCTCTTCCCTATGTAATTAATTTGATCAAAATAT
>JARHVA010007706.1:582500-621870 GCA_037957365.1 Torreya grandis | reverse complement strand
TTCTTAATTTTTTCATACTGTCCTCCGTATACACAGTTAAAACATATAGGTTATGGGATAAACTAAAAAAGAATAATTTTTTTCCCCTAAAGTTTGATATTATTGAATATTTATAATTATATTGAAGTTCTATACATTTTAAAAGAAAAATCATCTAAAACCAAGTCCACATTCAAAAGTTATGGCCTCCGAAAGTTGGTGCTCTATTGCAGTGCATTATGTTGTCGTGTGATGACACTATGTCGCATGATGGTGATTTGTTATATGATGGCATAATGTCACATGATGGCATGAAAAAATTTAGATTCATCTTTAAAATATATACAATTTCATAAAAAATCATATCAAATCATTCCATATGCAAAATTTATGGCCTCCAAAAGTTGGTGTTAAGCTGTAGTGCATTATGCATGCGCATAATGCACTACAACTCAGCACCAACTTCCAGAGGCCATAATTTTTGCATACAAAAATGATTTGAGAGTATTTTTTTAAACAAATTGTATAGCTTTAAAGATAAATATATATTTTTTGCATTTTGTCGTGTGACATTATTCCATCATGTGACAGATTGCCGTCGCATGATAGGATAATGTGTTGCAATGGACCACTAATTTCTGGAGGCCATAAATTTTACATATAGATTCAGTTTTAGATGATTATTGTTTGAAATTATATATCTCTTTGAGAGCAATACAAATATAAAATAATATTAAAGTTTAGTAAAATCTTTTATATTCTTGTTTGATTTATCCCATAACGTATATGTTTAACTATGTAGACGGATGACTATACATGTCATGCGAAAGCAATATTTCATGCAATAAAAAAATATTACAGAACGGAACTATGTCATGCAATGACATGCCAAAATTTATATTCCTCTTTAAAATATATATAATTTTAAAAAAATTGTCTCAAACTGATGCCATATACAAAAGTTATGGCCTTTGGAAGTTGCTCAGTTGTATTGCAGCATGCCACTGGGTGACAACATGCTATCGAGTGACATCATACTACCAAGAAACAACATCATGATGCTATCAGGAAACAACACCATGATGTAGTCGGGGTGATATCGAACACCAACTTTCCAAGGCTGTAACTTTTGTATACGGACTCAGATTGAGACAATTTTTTTTAAATTGCATATTTCTTCGAAGTGAATTCATATATATATATATATATATATATATATATATATATATATATATAAGGCAAATTATATGGATGCTTCCATAATAATTATAAATTATTGACGAGCCGGCCCTTAATAAAGTTTACATCCCAAAAATTTAGGCAAATGGGTCTTATGTACTAATCCTAAAAAATCACTAAATACAATTTACCAAAAAGTGAATATTTGTGAATTAACAAATATTTGCCACTAAAATATACCTTGTTACTCGGAATGGATAACGACAACAAGCTCATAAATCAAAACAAACCTAAAGGTACCTTTGTAGAACTAGGGTGACAAATAATTTATCCCGATAATCAAATCACTGTGTGATTGGATGCCATATATTAAGTGACATATATATATATATATATATATATATATATATATATATATATATATATATATATAAAATAATGTAACAAAGTGATACAATGAATAAAATAAAAAATAAAAATTGCTTTATAAAGAAGTTAGAAAATGCAAGTAAAAAAGATATAAAGAAAAATTATATTTAAACTTCTTTAAACAATTTTTTTGGTCAAAATATTTCCTTAAAAATAATTCATGTCAAATTACACTACATAAATAATTAAAAAAATAATCAACAAATATATAATAATCTGTGACATCACATAATAGTCCAACTTTGTTTGGTATCGACATTGAAATGCATAAAATTTACTTCAAATTTATTAATGAGTCACAATTTAGATAAATTGTGACCTTTTAAAATTATAAAAGAGACCGGTTGATTAGTGTTTTATATTTTTTTACTTTCCTCTTTAAATATTTTTGACATAGGTAATTTGTATTATATAAAAGTAGTCGACAACATGTTTCGGTTCATGAATGAAAAGTCTACAATAATGTGTTTGTTATGAATGAAAAGTTCACAATAATGTGTTCCAACTATGAATGCAAAGTCCACAATAATGTGTTCCAGTTATGAATGCAAAGTCCACAATAACGTGTTCTGATTATGAAAGAAAAGTCCACAATAACGTGTTCCAGTTATGAATGCAAAGTCCACAATAACGTGTTCCGATTATGAATGAAAAATCCACATTATAAATAAAAAGTCCACAACAACGTGTTCCCAATAAAATATCAAATCTTACGACGTAAGTCTTCACGATTACGAGAACAATTAGTGCGCGAAAACGATGTGAGATTAGAAGATAGGAGTGTTATCCCTTCCAGTCTTTGATTTAAATTTTAATAAACAGAAAGATAGAAGTCTTATGAATCACATGTCCAACCACGGCAGGATGAATTTCATGCATAAATAAGATAAGATATGCCCAAGCCTCAATGAGATATTGTCAATATGGCTTCCCCAAAGTTTCTTCAAACAATATTTGAGGCCGGAGTTGAAGCTCCCGCAACAGCCACTGCTCTTACAGTTTTACTCTTGTTGTGGATTTTCTACATACTTAGTGGGCAGAGAAACAGCCGCAACAAGATTGCCCCCTGGACCATTCCCATGGCCTATCGTGGGCAATCTCCATCAGTTAGCAAAGCTTCCTAACCGTAATCTTCACCAGCTTGCAAGAAATATGGGCCTATTATGTTGTTGAAATTGGGTTCTGTTCCTGCTGTTGTGGTTTCTTCTCCGGCTGTGGCAAAAGAAGTTTTGAAAACTCATGATTTGTATTTTTCCAGCCGACCTGCAAGTGCTGCAGGAAAGTACATATCCTACAATTACAAGGATGTGGCCATTGGCTCCTTACGGACCTTATTGGAGACAAATGAAGAAAATATGCATGGTAGAATTGTTGAATGCCAAAAGGATTGAATCTTTCAGATCCGTACGAGAGGAAGAGGTGGCTCTCACAATCCGTTCAGTGTGGAAGAAGAGCGGCGAGGCACAGTTTCAGTCAACCTTAGCAAGGCTCTGTCGGACCTTACACAGGCACTCATATGGCGAATCCTTTCAGGCACAAAAAGTTACTCTGCCGAAGACCATTTAGTTGGCAGTGGTAATGGCAATGAAATTAAGGGAATGATATCCGAGGTCTCAAAAATGGTGGGAGCTTTCAACATAGGAGACTTTGTTCCTTGGCTGGACTGGCTGGATTTGCAAGGTATACAGCGGCGCATGAGCAAGGTACACAAATCCTTGGACCACGTCATTTCAAGAGTAATAGACCAACACCAGCAAGGCAGGCAGAGAGGAACCTCTAACGGAGACGACCTCATTGACGTCCTGTTGGAGATGGAGGCCACCGATGGCGTCACAATCACACTGGAAAATATTAAAGCCGTTTTTTAGTAAGCGTCCCTAACTTCTAATGTATCCTCTATTTCATTCCTCATACATGATATGTTCCTAAATTACTATGGATGAAATTTCTACAGGATATTTTCCTGGCTGAGTGGAAACAACGTCCACTACGTTAGAATGGGCTATGAGGTGCGATGCTTAAAAACCCCTGCCGTGGCGAAGAAAGTGCAGGAAGAAATCGAATCTGTTGTAGGCAGAGAGAGGACGGTGAAAGAGTTCGATCTGGCAAGTATGGAATATCTGCAATGTGTGGTGAAAGAAACGATGCGATTGTATCCGGCGCTGCCTTTGCTTTTGCCGCACGAATCAACACAAACTTGCACTGTTAATGGATACCTTATTCCTCAAAGAACGAGGATTCTCATCAACGCTTGGGCGATCGGAAGAGATGCAACCGTGTGGGAAGATCCATTGACATTCAGGCCAGAAGATTTGTGGGGTAGAAATGTTGATATAGTGAAAGGAAAGGAGTTTTTCGATATGGTTCCGTTCGAGCAGGAAGGAGATCATGCCCCGGGGCTAGCATGGCCGTTGTGACGATGGAGCTTGCGTTCGCTCAGCTGATGCACTGCTTTCACTGGACCGTTGAAGGAGAGTTGGATATGACAGAAAGCTTTGGCACCTCCCTGGCCAGAAAAGTGGATCTTGTAGCCCTTCCTGCGTGGAGGCTGCCCTGCTGCCACTGAGTTAAAGCTATATACATCCCCTGTTCGAGACGGCATAGTACGGATGGAACTCGACGCATATACAGTTCATCGTTAATAGTTATAGTATGTGAAGGACCACAGCTAAGTCAATAGTTGAGCCTCCTATTGGGACAGCGGGACCCTTCTTTCTAAGAATAGCGGAACCGCTTTCCTTAACGGTCTTGAAGCGTTGAGAAAAGGGAATAAAAAATTTCTATTGGACGCTCAAATTTTATAGTTTTGTCTATGAAAAAAAAAAGTGTTAAGGTTAAAAAAGCTAATGTATGAATAAAATATATAATCTGTATTCAATAATTATTTTTATATGAAAAAAAGTATGCAGAAAAATAAATGATGGAAAGGAATTTGAACATTACATTTTATTTTGATGTTTATATAATACAATAAGTTTTATACAAATAAATTTAAAATTGTTTGTGTGAATACCTTTTATATATATATATATATAAAATCAAATATGATGTTTGTATTAAAATCTCTTTATTTCTAATATATTATTATTTAAATATGTATGTATTTTTAATATTATCATAGATATAGCATTTTATATATTAAAATATATCATATTACTATTAAACTTCAAAAAAATACTATTCATATATAAATATTGGGAAAATCTAATAAAAGCATTCACATTGATATCAAAACATTGTTATTATAAATTAAAAGAATATAGTAAACTAACAAAATGATTTCCATGCCCATGCATCTACCAAACAATCACTTTTGTTTGTAATGTTGAAAATAGTTTTCTTATAACTAAAAATCACTTATCTTTCACATATTTTTTATGAATGTAAAAAAAACATTTAGAGAGAAATAACTTTTAGTTGGTACAATAATGTGGCATTTCCAGTGTATGAACATTGGCAACTTCATCACTCCTATGAGAGAGATAAATATGGTTCTCCTATCTATAATGCACAACCATTCCACATATACCTATTGAATTGAACCTCACATCCCATGCCGGATCATCAATACATATTTATTTGTGGAGAATGAATACGTTTGCATTATTCTACTATGTGTGTATCATTAGATTGAGCCTTGCATTGCATGTTAGATGTTTGATGACGATTACAATTACATTTACTCACTTTTGATGTGTAGTGCACATTAATACAACCATATTTAAAATATAAGGTTTTCCAACATGGATGTACTGGCTTGCTCATAACCAGGTGGAAAACATGGAAGGGTATGTGACTAGTAAATTAAATCAAAGTTATCTTTCTAGTGTAATCAACTACACCATCCACCTTGGTATAGTTGGTCCTTTCTTTTTCACAATGAAACATATCTTGCCCCAATCTGAAGAGAAAACTAGAACAAGGATTTGATAACAATCATAATGTTATGGTATTACGCAAATATTGATAGGTTTTCCAAAAATAATTCCATGCCTCATCATTTTGGTATGTCTTAAGATCAAGATATCATGATTAAAATATTTCTTGCACTAGATCCAAATGCTATGATCCATATAACAACCCTAAAATCACTAAACAATTTCATTTACTCTAAGATTGTGAGGTTGAAGAAGAATGCGACATATAATAGATAGGAAACATGAAATCCAAAAGCATCTTGAGAATAGGGACAAGGACCCTATAAATTTTTATCACATCATGATGGCACCCCATATGGAATATCCCTATTTCCCCATTCTCAATTATTCTATAGGACTTAGGGAAACTAATTAATGACTTCCCTATTTCCTTCCTTATTAACCCTGCCCAATAAATCTACTAACATGGTGGGTATATCTTCTAATGGGCCTATCCAAATTCCTCATATAAAGACCAATTTCAATGTCACATCTACTACATCCTACAAGGCCACTAAAGCCTCTACATTTAACCAAAATAATCTTAATCCTAATCAGGTAATCTTATAAGTAATGAGTCAAATGGCCAACATTAAATCTAATACTCAAATGATGAAAATACAAAATTATTTTACAAATTTAAGGTAGACCTTAAAAAATTTAGTGGGGAATTCAAAATAAGAATTCCTCCACACCTACCTCTAGAGGTGTTATAGGAAACCTCATTTTGCAAACCCCACTTTGTAACTCAGTTATCAAAAACCTTAAAAATGAACTCTTAGTCCTTCAAATTATATACATTTACATAGATGGTATCACTCCTATGATCTGTTATAATGGATCCACCAATATTTTAAGGGATTCTAGGAAAAAGCCCTATGTAATTTTTTCAAAAATACTAAAAAGTTGATTTAGAAATGGAGGTGAATTGAAGGGAAGTAGTTTCATCGAGAAGGTGAATCCTATGCATCACCCTTTAAATAGCATCTAAATTTGATGGACAGTGTCGAGGGTATTTAGAGAGCCGTAAGAGCCTATGGACATCATCTTGAGCTTGTGGACATCATCTAAACTCTATGGATGCCATCCAAAGTTTGTGGGTAAGAAATTATACTCTATGGACAATGTCCAAAGTCTGTGGATGTCATTCAAATCCTGTGGATGTTATTCAGGCTCTATGAACACCATCTAGAGTATGTGGATGGCATCTAGGCTCTATTATTTAAGGGAAAGTTTGTGGGGATGGTGCTATTATCTCCTACACTGATCTTTTTGTTTTTAATATTTTTTATGTTTTTTTTCATGATAGGGATCAGTGGCGGTGGAGTGTAAGGTGGAATGGCCCCATGCCATTCATCCTCCATCCCCTATTCCCAAAAAACATGTAACATCCCCACTAATAATGGTTCCATGGTCTATAAGACCTGCAAATTATACATGGATGAACTCATCATCATCATCATCATCATCATCATCATCATCATAATTATAGTACAAAGTACAAAGGTAGCACAACCCCAACACTCTCCTTTTTATTTAATTCCATTAAGGAAACTTTACTAGATGAAGTGAAATTTTAAGCAAGTATTTTTTTGAAAAAATTATAAAAAGTTATTAAAAATATAAATATATATAATTTTTATTATGTTATTTTTAAAATTTTTTTCTCCCTTTTAAACATTCGAAGGACAGTAAAGCCCTACTTGTAGGCAAAGTAGCAAGAATTATGTTATAAACAATATGGAATTGGGAATCAACAAATTTCAACACGAGTCTAAATAGTTTGAAAGAACATCATATAGATAGTGCAGTTTAATATTAATTTTTTTAAATATGTTTCATTATAAGTTTGATGTACATTTTAAGGGAAGACAACATGAGATAGAGGAATGCCTTAGGAAAATATGAAGTATGCAAAATGTATATTACTTTAAAATTTGAAAACCAAGGTTACAATTTTTATTTCAATTTTATCTTTGATACGAGAACTAACTTTTAATTCAAATAGAAACATGGTTTGTTGTTATCTTTAACATGGTAACATGCTCATAGGGACATGCACATTACTTTTAATCATCTAATAAATCAAAACCTAACTTCCTATCCTAGGTTTTGTTATGATATTATAAGTGTGACACTTTCGCTTAACACATAATTAAAAGGGTATTTTTTTTTCTCTTTATCAAATACAAATAATTATTTGGTCTAAATCATTCTTATAAAATTAAAATAAATCATTATTTGGTTTAAATCATTATTATAAAATTAAAAAATATTTTTCTGATAATCAATTTATTTGTTACCATATAGATAACAAAATGAGTATGTTAAGAACAACTGATCACATGTATATTTCTAGTTTTCACTTTTATTTTAAAAAATCCACATAGTTAATTAATTGATAAGTATTTTTAAGTACAACCATATATATAGTCGTACTTAAAAATACATATTAATTAATTAACTATGTGGAGTTTTCAACATAAAAATAAAAACTATAAATATACATTACATACATACATACATACATACATACATACATACATACATACATATGTACATACATACATAAATACATACATACATACATACATACATACATACATACATACATACATACATACATACACACATACACACATACACACATACACACATACACACACACACACATACATACATACATACATACATACATACATACATACATACATACATATGCAATTAATTAATTTTTCACATTCTAAAAATGTTTGTGTAGAAATATACCATGTTAAATCATAGATTTCATAATACAATTAAGAATAGTAATTCAAAGAGAGCCATGAAACTTACTACAAAAATATTTAGATATATAAAAAACTTCAGTACATTAGAGCTTTAAGTTTCTATTAGTCATTAATACCAACAACAAGAAAATAAATATTTTGTTCCTCTTTCATTCTTTTTATGATGAAAAATAAGAAAAGTATATACTAATATACTCAGGAATCAATCTTTTTACAAAAGCAATCTATAATCTTATTTCTCTATCACAAACAACTTTTTGTTTCTTTTAGCAATATCCTGGCATAAAATGTGACTTCCACAACATCCTCTCCATAGCACATCAACTTTGAAAGTAGGTATAGGAGGAAAATCTCATCACCTACCCATATGATGTCAACAAGTGTCTAAGTCCCTTGTCATCCCCCATGTCCAAGAGGTTTTACAACATGATATCGACTATAGTTGCACACATAAGGTAAATCATATATCATTTATTTAATGTTTAAATAGAGATAGACAAAACTTAGTACAAATCAATGAAAACTAGAGGAAGGTATGGTACGAGGCATGAAAATTAGGAGGAGAGAAAGGAAAAGTCATATTCTTCACATCACTTCCAACATCTAAAATATTTGTAAGAATTCAACTATTGTATTATCATAAACATAATTAAATGCATTTAGGGATCCTAATTTCACTAAATCCCTTCCCCATTATAACTCTTAAGTTTAGAATTTAATTTTAGGATTAATTACACATGTGATTATTCAGTCAAGGGTATCAATTAGTACAATACCTACATACAATTTTGTAGGAATCTACCTTTTTTAGGTTTTTCCTTCTATCTCCAAAACCTTTTTTATCCTAAAAATCCTTTCCTTGTTGAAGCTAGTAGTGAGTTCAAACAAAAATACTTCCTAAAAATAGTAAGAGGTTATTGTCATTCATATTTAGACATGGAGGGAAAAGTGTCCAAACTTGGTCATGCAACTCCACTACTCCAAGTGGTTTAGAATGCCTTAGCTTTGGTATGAGGGCTTCCTAAAATGCCACTCAAGGTGCACACCCCCAAGCAACCTATTATTTTTCCAATGAAAAAGTGAAGGTTATTTTTTTAGTTGGAAAATTTTGGTTCTCAAGGAAAATTGCATTTTCACATTTTCTGAGATAGGCTTAAGGTCATACATAGGAAAAAAGGCATGTTTATCATAAACAGAAATATTATCCTCAATGTACAATAGTCTCTGGGTAAAAATTTCTTGAGGTGTAACATTATCAAGGTTTAATTTAAAAATATGAATACAATGGTTAGGTTGAAACGTTAATATTCTTGTCCATGGTCCCTACATTTCTAGGTTAGGAGTGGTACTTAAGTCTTTGGTCCATATCTTGTCCACCAATTCCACCTACAAACTTGTCTTATGCACCATCATTTCACTTGAAAAGATGTTCTTGCACGATAAATTAATATAGAAATAATGCAAAGTTACCCATATCAACATATATCCAAATAGTTTCATACAATCAAGCATGATTCATATCTCCATGTCTCTCCTTAGTCTTGTCTATATTCCTTATCTAAGATTGTCAGATAATACATGGTTGTATCCATTTGCGGGTATGCCAAAAATCAACCACTACATGATGGTTTATAAATAACATCTCTATAAATAAACTATCACGTAGTTGCCTTCATGGGTAGATGGACAATATCCACACCCAAACACACACACACACACACACACACACACACACACACACACACACACACACACACACACACACACACACACACACACACACACACACACACACACACACACACACACACACACACACACAGAGAGAGAGAGAGAGAGAGAGAGAGAGAGAGAGAGAGAGAGAGAGAGAGAGAGAGAGAGAGAGAGAGAGAGAGAGAGAGAGAGAGAGAGAGAGAGAGAGAGAGAGAGAGAGAGAGAGAGAGAGAGAGAGAGAGAGAGAGAGGAGAGAGTTCATAACTAAAAAAAAAAAAAAATGAACTATTACTCAAAAATAAATAAGCATGCTATATCAAATATCCAAACATGAGCATAGCCAATCCATATGGTGAAGTAAAGATAAAGGATCTCAATCATGTCTATAATCCTCTAAAAAATATCAAACCATCCAATACATGGGTGTTAAAAATATCATGTCTTAGAAACATAATACCATATAGATTTATAATTTATGATTACAAAACTAATATCTAGGAACACATATATATGAAAAAGATAAAATAATAATGAACTAAATCTATAAAATAACTAATCCTTTTATACCTATCATGTGAACTTGTCTATCACAATTTCATATAGAATATCTAAGATAAAGGACAACAACCATATCCATATTACTGTAAACATATAATGGAATCATCTATAGTGAGTCATGAAAAGAAAAAAAAAAGATTTACAGTGTTGTTGGAAAACCATAACACTCATATTTATTTAATTGGTACTGTCATTGTTATTAGAAAGTAAGATAAGAAATACAACTTCTATAAGGATATCCATCTACTATAACTAACATTTATTATACTTGTGATGCCATTTACTATAAGTAAGTAAATAATGAAATACAACTCGTAGTAGGATACTATTCAATATTAGAAACTAAAATAGGAAATAAAACTTATAGTATGATACATGTTTTATAGTGATAGCATCTACTCTAATAAGGAAACCGTTTTCTATTAATAAGTAAAATAGGAAATACAACTTGTAGCCATATACCGATTTGCTAGAGCTCACTTTTGTTATACCTAAGACTCTTGTATAATCTCGAATAAGTGAAAGTGGGAAAATAAAATTGTATCAATATAGAAATTTTTTTATAACTAACATCTGCTCTTCTCTTAAACAAGTCACCCATCTTCTCGGAGGAGGATTTTAATATGCATATTGATCTTTGAAGAATTAGTAATGGTCCTTTAATCAGCGATTCCCCTCTAGATCCTAGGATAACCTATGGTTGTCATGATATTTAATTACTATTAAGCATCATAACAATACACCTATTATCAACATGTAACATGTCATTAGAGTAATGACCCGTAATGAACATGGTTGTGATAGTATAACCTACCTCAAAAAGATAAAAGAATAATTTAGAGTCAACACAAATAATAACATGGTTAGTCTATCCAAAGGTAGACATCATACATAACATAACTCATAATCATTCTCTATATCTAAATAAGAAGAAAGCATAACTATGCATGCAAATCATAATAAATCCATGCAGATCATTACTAATAATCTATATTTCTCAATCTTGAGTAGCTTCATCTACATTCTAAATCATATCACATTGATGATAAAGAAAGTGGTAGAGGAAGAATACAATTTGTAATGTAATCAAAACAATGCCAAATATAATCCATAACTATTAGTAGAATGTTAGTAAGCTATCTAGAATAGGTTAATCAAATTTAGTTTAGTCAACATGTACACATATCATAGATAATAAGGTTAGTTTATGGATGTCAAATGCTCACATAATAATAAATGAAAATAATTATGTCAATAAAATAACAAGCTATTTAATGAAAAAAAGATATATGTCCATGAAAAAAAAATGTTGCTCACATATGTGTTCAATATTATAGGATACAACAATGTAAAACTTACACCTATCCCAATCTATCATATAGGTAATCTAAAATGAAACATGTGAAACTTTAAATAATCATGGTTGGATAGTATAATCAAAACATGTCTACAGAGATAAAATTTGATGTGTGGTATAGACACAACTAATGCACAACATGGATACCACTGGTATTTATAGAAGTATAAAAATTAACCTAAATGCTAAAGGGTTGTCTATACTTAAGTCACTCGGTAGGGTTCATTTTAAGAGACAATATCAGAAAACCCCTTAAGTTTATTTAGAAAAATTCAATTTGTATACTTCATGAATATTAAAATTTAAAAAAAAAATGGCTTCTTAAGTTTTTCATACAGTCCTCCGTATACACAGTTAAAACATGTAGGTTATGGGATAAACTAAAAAAGAATAATTTTTTTTCCTAAAATTTGATATTATTGAATATTTATAATTATATTGAAGGTCTATGCAATTTTAAAAAAAATCATCTAAAACCAAGTCCGTATTCAAAAGTTATGGCCTCCGAACGTTGGTGCTCTATTGCAACGCATTATGCTGTTGTGTGATGACACTATGTCGCGTGATGGTGATTTGTCATATGACAGCATAATGTCACATGATGGCATGAAAAAATTTAGATTCATCTTTAAAATATATATAATTTCAAAAAAAATTATATCAAATCATTTCCATATGATAAAAATATGGCCTCCAAAAGTTGGTGTTAAGTTGTAGAGCATTATGTATCCGCATAATGCACTACAACTCAGCAGCAACATCCAAAGGACATAATTTTTGCATACAAAAATGATTTGAGATAATTTTTCTAAAAAAAATGTATAGCTTTTAAGGATAAATATATATATTTTTCATTTTGTCATGTGACATATTCCATCATGTGACAGATTGCCGTCGCATGATAGCATAATGCGCTACAATGGTCCACTATATTCTGGAGGCCATAAATTTTACATACGGATTCAGTTTTAGATGATTATTTTTTGAAATTATATAGCTCTTTGAGAGGAATACAAATAAAAAAAATATTAAAGTTTAGTAAAATCTTTTATATTCTTCTTTGATTTATCCCATAATGTATATGTTTTAACTATGTAGACGGATGACTGTACATGTCATGCGAAAGAAATATGTCATGCAATGAAAAAATATCAAAAAAAAAACTATGTCATGCAATGACATGCCAAAATTTATATTCCTCTTTAAAATATATATAATTTAAAAAAAATTGTCTCAAACTGATGTCATATACAAAAGTTATGACCTTTGGAAGTTGCTCATTTTTATCACAGCATGTCATTGGGTGACAACATGCTACCGAGTGACATCATACTACCAAGAAACAACATCATGATGCTATCAAGAACCAACACCATGATGTAGTTGGGTGATATCAAACACCAACTTTTCAAGGCCGTAACTTTTGTATACAGACTCAGATTGAGACAATATATATATATATATATATATATATATATATATATACCATGATGTAGTCGGGTGATATACAACACCAACTTTCCAAGGCCGTAACTTTTGTATATGGACTCAGATTGAGACAATTTTTTTTTTAATTTGGATATTTCTTCGAAGTGAATTCATACACACACACACACACACACACACACACACACACACACACACACACACACATACATACATACATATATGTATATATATACATACATACATATATATATATATATATATATATATATATATATATATATGTATATATATGTATATATATATATGAATTCACTTCGAAGAAATATCCAAATTAAAAAGAAAATTGTCTCAATTTGAGTCCGTATACATATATATATATATATATGTGTGTGTGTGTGTGTGTGTGTGTGTGTGTGTATGTGTGTGTGTGTGTGTGTGTGTGTGTGTATATATATATATGTGTGTGTGTGTGTGTGTGTGTGTATATATATATATATATGTATATATATATATATATATATATATATATATATATATATATATATATATATATATATATATATATATATATATATATATATATATATATATGATTGACGAGCTGGCCCCTAACAAATTTTACATCCCAAAAATTTAGGCAAATGGGTCTTATGTACTACTCCTAAAATATCACTAAATACAATTTACCAAAAAGTGAATATTTGTGAATTAACAAATATTCGCCACTAAAATATACCTCGTTACTTGGAATGGATAACAACAAGCTCATAGATCAAAACAAACATATGGGTACCTTTGTAGAACTAGGGTGACAAAATAATTTATCCCGATAATCAAATCACTGTGTGATTGGATGCCATATATTAAGTGACATAATAGTAAATACATATATTGTAATCTTATAATGTAACAAAGCGATATAATGAATAAAATAAAAAATAAAACTTGCTTTATAAAGAAGTTAGAAAATGCAAGTAAAAAATATATAAAAGAAAAAATATATTTAAACTTCTTTAAACAATTTTTTTTATCAATATATTTCCTTGAAAATAATTCATGTCAAATTACACTACATAAATAATTAAAAAAATAATCAACAAACATATAGTAATTTGTGACATCACATAATAGTCCAACTTTGTTTGGGTATCGACATTGAAATGCATAAAATTTACTTCAAATTTATTAATGAGTCACAATTTAGATAAATTGTGACCTTTTAAACATAAAATTATAAAAGAGACCGGTTGATTAGTGTTTTATATTTTTTTACTTTCCTCTTTAAACATAGGTAATTTGTATTATATAAAAGTAGTCAACAACATGTTTCAGTTATGAATGAAATGTCCACAATAACGTGTTTCGGTTATGAATGAAAAGTTCACTATAACATGTTCCAGTTATGAATGCAAAATCCACAATAACTTGTTCCAGTTATGAATGCAAAGTCCACAATAACTTGTTCTGGTTATGAATGAAAATTCCACAATAACGTATTCTAGTTATGAATGCAAAGTCCACAATAATGTGTTCCAGTTATGAATGCAAAATCCACATTATGAAGGAAAAGTCCAAAACGAGTGTTCTAATTATAAATGAAAAATCCACATTATGAATGAAAAGTCCACAACAATGTGTTCCCAATAAAATATCAAATCTTACGACATATGTCTTGATGATTACGAGAACAATTAGTGCGCAAAAATGATGTGACATTAGAAGATAGGAGTGTTATCCCTTCTAGTCTTCGATTTAAATTTTAATAAACAAAAGATAGAAGTCTTATGACTCACATGTCCAACCACGGTAGGATGAATTTGATGCATAAATAAGATAAGATATGCCCAAGCCTCAATGAGATGTTTTCAATATGGCTTCCCCCAAGTTTCTTCAAACATTATTTGAGGCTAGAGTTGAAGCTCCTGCAACAGCCACTGCTCTTACAGTTTTACTCTTGTGGATTTTCTGCATACTTAGTGGGAAAAGAAACAGCACAAAAATATTGCCCCCTGGACCATTCCCATGGCCTATTTTGGGCAATCTCTATCAGTTTGGAAAGCTTCCTAACCGTAATCTTCACTAGCTTGCAAGGAAATATGGGCCTATTATGTTGTTGAAATTGGGTTCTGTTCATGCTGTTTGACAGAAAATACAAACATATTAAAAACAAAAAATAAAACACATAGATTGCTACAGCAATCATGGAACAAGATTTTTATTAATCTTCTTGAATCTTGTAGATCTTCTTGATCTTACTTATCTTTCTCAATTATAATACTGCCCCATGGGTCTATTAAATAGATTTGAAAGCAAACAATAATTAGAAAAACAAACTAAAGACTAATTTTAGTCTTTGCATGCAAACTGCTTGAACTAATTGTTCTCTAACTATTTATTACCTGACTAATAGTTAACTGATGTGCATGCATGAGAAGGATGTGGAACTGGTAGTTTTGGAGAAATTAACTCCAATTGACTTCAGTTTCTAACACTCCCCCTTAATTTCTACCACAAACTATTTCAGCATTTACAATGCCTAAATGATTTACCATTCTTGCCACAGCTACGTTGCTAGTAGCTGCCATTGATGGCATATATCTCTTCACTCATTCTGTCTACCAGCTTTAGCTAGGATGCTTTTCTTTTGCAGAATACACTGCCTTGCGAAATACATTGCCTTATATGTGAAATACACCACCTTGTCTTCATACAAAACAAATACAATTGCTCAATGAGCTTTCACTCAGCGTTTAAGACTGAGAAGTAGCCTGTCGAAAGGCTATCAACGAACATGGTTATGTCCAAAACTGCAAGCTTCCCACTTGCTTACATTTCTTTCCCCTGACGATTCTGCTGTTGCATCAGCGTTTTGCCTTGTTGGATCTTCCTTGGCACAAGACCTCTGCTATTCCTTTCTTCTCCCTAGATCTTCTCTCCAAGGCTCTGATACCAATTTGACAGAAAATAGAAACATATTAAAAACATAAAATAGAACACACAGATTGCTACAACAATCATGGAACAAGATTTTTATTAATCTTCTTGAATCTTGCAGACCTTCTTGATCTTGCTTATCTTGTTCAATTACAATATTGCCCCATGGGCTATTAAATAGATTTGAAAGCAAACAATAATTAGAAAAAAGAAACTAAAGACTAATTTTAGTCTTTGCATGCAAACTGCTTGAACTAACTGTTCTCTAACTGTTTGTTAACTCACTGATAGTTAACTACTGTGCATGCATGAGAAGGAAGTGGAACTGCTAGTTTTGGAGAAATTAACTCCAGTTGACTTCAGTTTCTAACGCTGTTGTGGTTTCTTCTCCGGCTGTGGCAAAAGAAGTTTTGAAAACTCATGATTTGATTTTTGCCAGCCGACCTGCGATTGCTGCAGGAAAGTACGTATGCTACAATTACAAGGATGTGGCATTGGCTCCTTACGGACCTTATTGGAGACAAATGAAGAAAATATGCATGGTAGAATTGGCAAAAGGATTGAATCTTTCAGATCCGTACGAGAGGAAGAGGTGGCTCTCACCATCCGTTCAGTGTGGAAGAAGAGCGGCGAGGGCAGAGTTTCAGTCAACCTTAGCAAGACTCTGTCGGACCTTACACAGGCACTCATATGGCGAATCCTTTCAGGCACAAAAAGTTAGTCTGCCGAAGACCATTTAGTTAGCAGTGGTAATGGCAATGAAATTAAGGGAATGATGTCCGAGGTCTCAAAAATGGTCGGAGCTTTCAACATAGGAGACTTTGTTCCTTGGCTGGACTGGCTGAATTTGCAAGGTATACAGCGGCGCATGAGCAAGGTACACAAATCCTTGGACCACGTTATTTCAAGAGTAATAGACCAACACCAGCAAGGCAGGCAGAGAGGAACCTCTAACGGAGACGACCTCATTGACGTCCTGTTGGAGATGGAGGCCACCGATGGCGTCACAATCACACCGGAAAATATTAAAGCCGTTGTTTTAGTAAGCCTCCTAACTTCTAATGTATCCTCTATTTCATTCCTCATACATGATATGTTCCTAAATTACTATGGATGAAATTTCTACAGGATATTTTCCTGGCTGGAGTGGAAACAACGTCCACTACGTTAGAATAGGCTATGAGTGCGATGCTTAAAAACCCTGCCGTGGCGAAGAAAGTACAGGAAGAAATCGAATCTGTTGTAGGCAGAGAGAGGACGGTGAAAGAGTTCGATCTGGCAAGTATGGAATATCTGCAATGTGTAGTGAAAGAAACGATGCGATTGTATCCGGCGGTGCCTTTGCTTTTGCCGCACGAATAAACACAAACTTGCACTGTTAATGGATACTTTATTCCTCAAAGAACGAGGATTCTCATCAACGCTTGGGCGATCGGAAAAGATGCAACCGTCTAGGAAGATCCATTGACATTCAGGCCAGAAAGATTTGTGGGTAAAAATGTTGATATAGTGAAAGGAAAGGAGTTTTTCGATACGGTTCCGTTCGGAGCAGGAAGGAGATCATGCCCTGGGGTTAGCATGGCTGCTGTGACGATGGAGCTTGCGTTCGCTCAGCTGATGCACTGCTTTCACTGGAGCGTTGAAGGCGAGTTGGATATGACAGAAAGCTTTGGCGCCTCCCTGGCCAGAAAAGTGGATCTTGTAGCCCTTCCTGCGTGGAGGCTGCCCTGCTGCCACTGAATTAAAACTATATACATCCCCTGGTCGAGACGGCATAGTACGGATGGAACTCGACGCATATACAGTTCATCGTTAATAGTTATAGTATGTGAAGGACCACAGCTAAGTCAATAGTTGAGCCTCATATTGGGAAAAAAAGAGAGATGGATGGTTTGTCTTACCCTTGAGTATTATTTTATTTTTATATTTATATATATATATATATATATATATATATAGGGAACCTCCCCTTGATGACAGAGTGAGATCAGTCCCTTTTTGATGTGGTAAACCTACACATTTGGATGACTAATCTTCCTACTTTGGCTGATCAGACCTATTTTGTTTATCAGTATGTTGATCGCCAAAATATTCAACCAACAGTTTTTGGTGACTCAACTGGGGAATATAACCAATTATTGTTATAACCTATCCATTGTACTCTGTTGTGGAAGAGGGAACTGCTCCAGTGTTTTCCCATTGTTAAACTTTTCCTCCCAGCCTCACACAATAGTTTTTGGTGACTCCACTGGGGATATAGTTATGTGCATTCTGAAACCTCGAGTTTTAGATTGAAACATCACCTAGATATAACAAATTATCATTATAACCCTTATCCATTATAGACTTTGATGACTCCATTTCACGTCTTACCCATTATCCATTCATAGCCTTACCATCTTCCTCCACCTCCATTATTTTATTTGGTCTACAAATCCAGAGTTGCTGGAAAAGAGTGCATAGTTTGAAGCCTCAAGCTGACGCTGAGCCAGTCCTTTTCCATTTTTGTTTTGTAATTTGGCCACTTTATTTAGATTTGTTATCTCTAATTTTCTTAATTAAATCGTGGTAGTTCAAGGCCCTTGGGGTAACTCTTTTGGCCCACTCAACTTGACTCCACCTCTGCATGAACTCCCATGTGGTTCAATAAAGAATTTCTCCAAATTCTTTGGTGATGGGATAGTTCACCCTGATGAACACATTGCAGCCTTCAACATAGCCTGTAATATTATTGGAGTAGAATTTGAAGACATGAAAGTCAGGATTTTGGTGGAGACACTACAAGGTGCAGCTGCAGACTAGTTTTACCATCTACAAGCTAGATCAGTGATTGATTGGGATACACTTAAAACCAAGTTTGAAGCAAGGTTCAAGCCCACAGAAGATGCACATGCCTTGCTGGCCCATCTCACTCAGATGAAATAAGAGCCTCATGAGCCTATGAGGGATTTCATAGCCAAATTTGAAAAACTGAGGAATAGAATTCTTGTAATTGCTCGACCTATAGCTGAGAATCTCAAATACTTCTTCATTAATTCTAGGTTACGTAAAGTAAGTTTTCTTTTGAGACGTCCTAGTCAAATAGATCTTGCTACAGCCCAACTTTTGGCCACTGAGGTAGAAGATGATCTCATCTTAGCAAGGAAGATAAGAAGAGATTCAAATAAAAATAGATCCTCATCATCTTCTAAATATTCATCTACAAGAACCACTGATCTAATGGTGAAAAATATGGAAAATGAAGTGCTAGCCTTGGAAAGGCAACTGGCACAAATTATGTCTTCTGATCCTCTGTATAAAGATATACCAAGGAGGACATTCCATAATTAGCCATATCAAGGCAATGCTTCCAGAATTCACACAAACAATTTTAAATTTATTTGTATAAAACTTATTGTATTATATAAACATCAAAATACAATGTAATGTTCAAATTCCTTTCCATCATTTATTTTTCCGCATACTTCTTTTCATATAAAAGTAATTATTGAATATATATTTATATATATATATATATATATATATATATATATATATAGTTTGTATTAAAATCTCTTTATTTCTAATATATTATTATTTAAATATATATGTATTTTTAATATTATTTTAGATATAGCATTTTATATATTAAAATATATCATATCACTATTAAATTTCAAAAAAATACTATTCATATATAAATATTGGGAAAATCTAATAAAAGCATTCGCATTGATGTCAAAACAGTGTTATTATAAATTAAAAGAATATAGTAAACTAACAACATGATTTCCATGCCCATGCATCTACCAAACAAACACTTTTGTTTCTAATGTTGAAATTAGTTTCCTTATAACTAAAAATCATTTATCTTTCACATATTGTTTATGAATGTAAAAAAAACATTTAGACAGAAATAAGTTTTAGTTGGTACAATAATGTGGCATTTCCAGTGTATGAACATTGGCAACTTCATCACTCCTATGAGAGAGATAAATATAGTTCTCCTATCTATAATACACAACCATTCCACATATACCAATTGGATTGAAACTCACATCCCATGCCCGATCATCAATACATATTTATTTGTGGAGAATGAATACATTTGCATTATTATGCAATGTGTGTATCATTAGATTGAGCCTTGCATTTCATGTTAGATGTTTGATGATGAATACAATTACATTTACTCACTTTTGATGTGTAGTGCACATTAATACAACCATATTTCAAAATATAAAGTTGTCCAACACAGATGTACTAGCTTGCTCATAACTAGGTGGAAAACATGGAAGGGTATGTGACCAGTAAATTAAATCAAAGTTATCTTTCTAGTTTAATCAACTACACCATCCACCTTGGTATAGTTGATCCTTTATTTTTCACAATGGAACATATCTTGGGCCAATCTGAAGAGAAAACTAGAACAAGGATTTGATAACAATCATAATGTTATGGAATTATGTAAATATTGATAGGTTTTCCAAAAATATTTCCATGCCTCATCATTTTGGTATGTCTTAAGATCAAGATATCAATGATTATAATATTGCTTGCACTAGATCCAAATGCTATGATCCATATAACAACCCTCAAATCACTAAACAATTTCATTTACTGTAAGATTGTGAGGTTGAAGAAGAATGTGACATATAATATATAGGAAACATGAAATCCAAAAGCATCTTGAGAATAGGGACAAGAACCCTATAATTTTTTATCACATCATGATGGCACCCCATATGGAATATCCCTATTTCCCCACTCTCAATTATTCTATAGGACTTGGGGAAACTAATTTATGACTTCCCTATTTCCTTCCTTATCCACCCTGACCAATAAATCTACTAACATGGTGGGTATATCTTCTAATGGGCCTATCCAAATTCCTCATATAAAGACCAATTACAATGTCACCTCTACTACATCCTACAAGGCCACTAAAGCCTCTACATTTAACCAAAATAATCTTAATCCTAATCAAGTAATCTTATAAGTAATGAGTCAAATGGCTAACATTAAATCTAATACTCAAATGATGAAAACACAAAATTATTATGCAAATTTAAGGTAGACCTTAACAAATTTAGTGGGGAATTCAAAATAAAAATTCCTCCACACCTGCCTCTAGAGGTGTTATAGGAAACCTCATTTTGCAAACCCCACTTTGTAACTAAGTTATCCTTCAAAATTAACTCTTAGTCCTTCAAATTGTATACATTAACATAGATGGTATCACTCCTATGATCTCTTCTAATGGATCCACCAATCTTAATTTTAGATCTTTTAAGGGATTCTAGGAAAAAGCCCTATGTAATTTTTTAGAAAATACTAAAAAGTTAATTTAGAAATGGAGGTGAATTGAAGGGAAAGTACTTTCATCAAGAAGGTGAATCCTATGCATCACCCTTTAAATAGCATCCAAATTTGATGGACGGTGTCTAGGGTCTTTAGAGAGCCATCAGAGCCTATGGACATCATCTTGAGCTTGTAGACATCATCTAAACTCTGTGGATGCCATCCAAAGTTTGTGGTTAGAAATAATATTATATGGACAATGTCCAAAGTCTATGGATGTCATTAAAATCTTGTGGATGCTATTCAGACTCTATAAACACCATCTAGAGTTTGTGGATGTCATCTAGGCTCTATAGATAATGTCTAGAAATTTCGTATGATGTCTAGAGCTTGTGGATGATGTTTATACTCTATAGACATTTTCTAGAGTGTATAAATGTCATCTAAATCCTGTAGATATCATCCAAACTCTATAGACATCATCTAGAGTTTATGATGCCATCTAGAGCTCAGGGATATTATCTAAACTCTATGAACATTATCTAGAGTCTATGGACAGTATCCAAGAATGGTAGATGGTGTACAGTCTCTATGGGTGTTGTCAAGAGCATGTAGACATTATTTAGAATCTGTAGATAATGTCTAGAGCTTGTAGGTGTTGTGTAGATCATGTGGACATCATATAATCTTTGTGGATGACATCTAGAGTCTTTGGATGACATCCAAGATCTGTGGATGATGTCTAAGTTTTTTAGATGGTGTCCAAACTCTATGGACACCATCTATAACCTATAGATAACATCCATACAATATGGACATCATATAAAGCATGTTGACATCATTTAGACTATATATATATGTCATCTATGGTTTGTAGATGTTGTCTAGGGTTTATGGATGGCATACAAAACTTGTGGATGGTGTCCAGACGTTGTAGATGTTTTTAAAACCATGTGGACATTGTCATGAATGTGTGGTCACTATTTATATCATGTGGATGATGTCTAGTCTATCTTTCAAGCATTTAATTCTCTTGGATGATGCCAGGGACCCTTAGGAACTGAATATATATTTTACTCACCCCTTATGTTTGCTAATTTATCCCATACACTTCATTCATACCTCGATATCATCCTCTAAAATAAATTTCATCCTCTACTCTCAATATCATAAATCACTTCTAACATCATATCTTCTGCCCCCATTCATAAATTTATCTACAAAGATCTTATTTACACAAAAATATTGAGGCTTCTAGAAGATGAAAACTCTTATAGTGATTAGATCAATGAATGTGGTTTAAGAGGCCTCATTTACATACCCCAGTATGAAATGAACATGAATTTGCTGAACATTCTTATGTCTAGTTATAAACCTACTTCTAGAGAGTTTTCTATTACCTTCGACTCTCAGACTCTTACTTTTAGCACCTCACCTTCAGATATCAAGTGTTTGTTAGGGATGCCACATAGAAACATCAAACCTATATCCATGCAAGTTGTTTTATTTTAGGAAGACAAAACATATATATAAAATCACTTGGCTATAGATGCATTCACCTCGATTGGTAATCTTCTTTTCTTTAATTAATATTCAATGGTTTATACATGAAATTCAAAAGTAAATGTCTCAATTAAAGATTGTAATTAATTTTTTACTTCCATTATGGTCACCCCAATAGTTTGAAAAGGGGTCTTTCATTTTAAAATATAACTAACCCATTTCTAGAAGCCCTCATTGAATTTTTTTCCAATTGAGGTTAATTTTATAGGGAAGACTTGTAGATATCCCATTTTGGGTTGTAGCATGGATTATCTATTATCTTGATGGACAATAATTTGATTGGTATACCTTCATTTTAATAAGATAAGAAAATATTTGGATTGTGCATTTCAAAATGAAACTTACGCAATTTTCATTTCTAATTATATTTTGGGTTTATACTATGAGTTGTATCATGAGCTAAAGGAAATAACTATTCCAACTATCTTACATGAAAATGTAAAATTTAATTGTGTCCCTTGCTGAGATTGAGGTAAGTTTGAAGTTTAATTTAAAAAAATAAAATTATCATGTTATTATATTTTTAAAATTCAAATTAATTTTATATGTTTCCTTATAATATAGAAGATAATCTATTTATCAATCAAGAAGAGAGGTTGCACTAAAAAATACCATCTCATTGAGGGCTCTAAGGATTCTCATTCTTATATGGGTGATGAAACAAATTCTAGTGAGGTGACACCATTGATAAGGAAAAAAATGTAGATATCTATCTCACCTATTACTAAAAATCGGCTAGGGCCCTTAGGTAATCCCTAAATCTAGGTTTTAAAATTTTATGAAATTTTGATGTAACAAAAAGAAAATTATAATTACTAATGTTTCATTTAATTTTATAGGGGTGTCTATCATTGGTAACATTTTCCATCAACCTATTCAACATCAAAATTAAATGTAAGGTATTTTACTTCATGTTTGTAATTACATTATTTTTAAACTACATGAAATTCAACATGTTAAATTGAAATTTTGATTGTTTAAGTATTTGATAGAAATTTAAGCTTTAGCTTCTCTTAAAACACATCCACCAACACAAAACATATCAATAAATTAAAATATTGATTCTAAGTCTAATGTCTCTGAACTTCAACTTAACTTGGTTTAAATTTTAATGAAGTTTATTTATTGATTAGTGATGGAATTTCTTATTACAGGGCAATGTTCATTAAGAAGTAATATTCCACCACCCCTATTGCTATAGATCGTAGGGAAGAATTTAGAAATACCAATAGGTAGTAGGGGAAAAATTCATATAACAAATTTTGAGTTACCCAAATTTTGTATCAGTGGAGTGTCTGTTGTAATAGGTGGCATAGTGTGATAATTTTGTAGAATATTGATCTTGACAATGCTTTCGTTGAGGGTATTGAATCCATGCGTAAAGATATATTTATTACACATGATATTATTTAGGGATGTCAATTATAGCCTCCTAAAAAAAAAGTTAGGTGTGGTTCTTCTAGTTCACCACCTGAGCCACTCAATGATGAGGAGCAATATTTTGATGAATTGACATCCTTTCCATTGAAAAATCTTGTTTTAGATAACACTTTTGTTGTGTTAGATGACATAGTCTAGACTGATTTAAATTATTTAAATAGTATGAGATTTGGGGTAAGGCTTTGGTAAAGGAAATTAATGAGAGTTATCATAGCAATTCACAAAGATATTCTTTATATTCTTTGCTTCAAAATGATCCATCAAAAATTGACATCTTAGTGAATCAAGCTAAATCAAGATCAATTATAGTAGAAAATCCCTATAATGATAATGTTTTATATGATATGATAAATAGATTAGGAAATTTGAATGCAAAGGTACATACATACTACAACAAATGGGCAAAAGACCAAAACCTTTGATGGCTTGGCAATGTAGAGAGGTAAAGCTTTGGAAGGGAAATACTTTTTTATCTATTTTTAATCAAACTTTTTGTTATTTTTATCTGATCCACTTTATTTTCCAAATTAAAATCAAAATATAACAATCTAATTAGTGAACACAAGTAATTAATATTCATCTGTAAAAAGTGCATAAAATCTTAAATGTAACAATTACATGGAAGTAAAAACATGTCCTAGTAAACAAAATGAATAATACTCGGAGGAGGATCATCAAAGAACATGGCATAGATCTAGAAGTTCTTGTGAAGGAGAAAACATATGTGAATCCCTCCATCCTATCTGTAGGAGATTAAACACATGAGAAAATGACTATACTTGAAAATATTAGTGTTGTAGCTATGGATCTTATTCGATAAGGTATTTTACATTTGGATTCAAGGAAAAGGGACGCTGAGGTAGTATCATCCACTTCTCAATAATAAAATGGAGCTTCTCAAGTTAAATGATATGTATTAAATACATGTATCTCTCTTTAATGCAAATGGGTCTTGGGATATGGAAATGATGTTTTTTATGTATGTTATTATGCAACTGAATAGTTTATATAATAAATTAAAAAGTTTGCAATTTTAAATATAAGTCTATGTTTCTATTCCATTATGTGCATTTTATTCATGACATGTTTTCTATTATATTAGAAATTTACTACTTAATATGTATAGTGATAATAAATCATTGACATATAATATTCACGATCATAAGAAATAATCACTTCATATGAAAAATGAAGTGTAAAATAGATATTTTTCATACATATAATCTAAATATATTATTTAAGAAAGCTTGAACTTTAGACAGTTTCAGTATAACACACACTTTTTAAAATAATACAATAACATAATTTAATTTACATAATAGCAATGTTTTACTGATTTATGATATAAATGATATATAAAAAATCAACTAAAAATTTTAAATTTTAAATAACATACTAAAATTCATGTAGCTGAAATAGTTTTTGAGTAGCCCTTTCTTCATAATTGTCATTTGTATGTACTATATTTGAAACATGTAAAGTCTCAATATCTGGATTAGTTATGTAATTTACTATATTGATAACTCTTCCTATTTGACTGAGAGAATTCCAAAATTTGAAGTGTTCTATTATATGGAAATGTATCCATTGGATAATGTGAAACATACAATCTGAAACGTGTATCTAGGTTTTTGTTGAATCTATTATGATGTTTTGATTTAACAAAATATAATGAACTAAAGACTCTTTCATCTTCCATAGAGCCCAAAATAATTTTTTGGAAGAGTTTGTATAATAAAAAATATTCACTAATATATTCCTATAGGATGGTACCGAGACATAGTCTTTTTCATAGCCTTGTAATAGCACGATTTTTAGTTGGCTTATTTGAACACTTATATTGATCAATCATTTTGAATATGAAATGGGTAAAGTATGTTCTCAATAAATATTTTTTAAAAATACCTAGAATTTCAACTCTGTTGATATTTATAGACTTAGGAAAACATTTAATAAGAGCGGTCATGTTTCTAAGAAATAAATTACTGATATTTTCATTACCATCCTCAGCACTCCAAAATATGGATTCACCACTAGGATGGATTCAAGTAAATCATTCCTTGGATAATGTTCTTCAATTTACGTAAGAAATATTTCCTTTATCTTTCTCAATGTATCCATGTTTTTAGTGACACAATTTTGTAAAAAATATGTGTTATAGGGACTTCTTTAATTTTTGATCTTGTTATATCAACTCAATTTTGGAATGTGTGTAGTGGTATTTCCTTTCCATTTATGAATATAAAAATATGATCATTAATATTTAATTTTAAATAGGATTTTGTATCATTTATATCTATTAAATTTTCCAACTAGAAAAAATAGGCAGCTTAAAACTATTTTGCCCTGAGTATAAGACATCGAATAATTAACAAACCCTTTTTTAAAAATGTATGAAGTCTACAATATAAATAGATCTCTCTGGAGCATGTTTCATCAAACAATTTATTTCATTCAACATTGGGAGAATACCACATAGTGTCAAAAAAGTTTCTAAAAATGCTAAATAATACACCAAATATTTTGCCTTGTCAACTTCCATATGATATTTAAACATAAAACCTTCCAATGATGGATATTGTTCAAAAAATATGCATATAATCTCATACATGTAAATCCATCTTATATCAATATATTTTAGAAGCTATTTACCATCGGTAACCCCAATGGACAATTTTTGAAATTCTAATTTTTTTTTTAGACTAATTAACATATAAGTGTGTAAATCACATATAAGATCCTCCACTTATATATCTTTTTCAAATGTGCTTACAATTTTATATGCAAGATTCATTCTATGGGCTATGCAATGAATTGAAATTATATATGGGGAAACTCATGTCTATGTTCAAACACAAAAACTATTTTTCTTCCCCTACATTACTCCTACACCATTAGCTCCAACACATACCAACTTCATAGCTATAGAATAATCATCCATACTAGCAATATCCCTAAAATTAAAAATAACTAACTTGAAAAGATTTTTTGCACTGTGTTTTTCAACCATATTTTGTATATTTAATAGATGAGGTCTCCTTAAATTGTTCTCAAAAGTGTAAATATGGATACAAACCCATGCTTTGTTGTCAACTATTGTGACCTCATCAATGGACATTGACATAAATCTTGCATTTTTAACTTTTTTATTTCAAATCTTACTTCTCAATCATCAAAAGAAATTTTCCATGTCCTAATCACTGTAATCTGATCAATGTGATAGTGGAATGTTATGAAGTTCATTATGTTAAAACATAGTTTTTTAATATAAATATTTAGATATAGGTAAGCCTTTTTTAAGAATGTTGTAGATCATTGAGACCTATATATTGTTGTCATGTTGATTACACTAAATAACTTTTCCTATTTGAGTTGTAATTTTTCCTCCATTCTTAATAAGATGTTTCATGTGTGTTTGATATTTTTCATACTCTATTACATATATAACATGCATGCATTCATTGGCATCATTCCATCTATCAGTCTTTTGAATTTATCCATCTTATTCAGTCGACACATAAACTTTGCCAAAATATTTCTCAATTATCTCGACATTAAGTTGTATTTTGTGGTCCTTTCATAATTTAGAAGAAAATATTGTACAATTACATTTAGTTGGGGTATCATTACTATTTTATGGATCTACTGATTCAATGAAAGAAAATTTTACTACCTAGTCAAACTTAAAAGACCTTCTAATTATCTATCTTCTTTTCTTTCTTTGCACAAATTTATGAGTACTTTTATCAACTAAAGTTTGTGTCTGTTGAGTAAAATTATCTTCTCCTAGATTAATATCATCATACGAAATGTTGTTAAATCTCCTCTTAATTGGAAAAAATTTCATTTTTTTATTTGTAATGGAAGTTATTATTTTATTAGATCTTGAAGTTTCTTTTAATGTTTGTATCATATCATCTGGTTTGTCCTTCTCTATAGCCATGACATATTTAAGAATGTCTTCAAGTGGTGGCATATCAATATTAATAATATCTTCAAATGGTGAAATAGTATTATGATTAAATCATTCATTTAGAAAACCACTATCAGTGGAGGGATATACATGCATAAATATTTTGATATCATCTTTCATATGTTAAATAATAGTTAATATAAATAAATAAATTTTGTAAATTGTTTAGTACCTATATTTTGAGTGGGTGTAGGTTGAGTTTGATTTGGTGTACATGTTAGTTTCATAAAATAGGTTTATATTCTCTTTGTCATTGATAATTGGCCTGATCTCTTACCATTATCACTAGTTGAAATTGCAAATGTTTTTTCACAAGATAAGTGGTACTTTGTAGTCAATCATATTTTTTGTGTGGCCATTGTTCAAATTCCCTATAGATTAAAAACACTACAAATTAATTCTAGTTGTCACCCAATTCTTATAGACACTATCCAGACCTTATGGACACCATTTAATCTATTTAGTCACCGTCTAGACCTTGTGGATGGTGTTCTGACCATGTAGATGGTGTTTACAGGGTTTTATCACCATCTAGATAATATGGATGGCATCTAAACCTTGTGGATGTCATCTAATCTATCTAGTCACCATCTAGACCCTATGTATATCTTTTAGTTTGTTTAGTCACTGTTCAAACCCTATAGATGTTTTCTAGAACCTATAGATACTGTTAAATCTTTTTGGTTTCCATCCAAACCCTATGGATAGTGTTTAGACCATATGAATAGTGTTTGGACATTTTGGATAGCGTGTATACTCTATGAACACTATACATCTAGTCTGGTCATCATCTAGACCTTATGGATGGCATCTATGTTAAATAGTGTCTAGTCTATTTGTCCACTATCCAGATATTATATGTGATGAAAAGACTCTATGGGCACTGTCTAGTTTACCTAGTCATCATCGATCCCTGATGGATGCTATCAAAAACTTATGGACACCTTATGATTATGTTCACTATCTAGGCCCTATAGCTACCACCTAGAGCGTGTGATTGTTGTTGAGTCCATGTGGTTATTCAAGGTTGGGTTCAATTTATGATATCAATCATCTATGGAATGTTGTATTAGATATGCAATGTAGAATGTCCTTCAATGATGTGGTGATTTATAGTAAAAATTATGGAATTAATTGTCTATAGTAGGTGATCCAAACCACTAAATTATATTTACAACATAAAATTCTTGTGACCTAGTGCCCTTTTTTGGTTAGAAAAATAACTAAACATAGATTTTATAAAATGGAATACTCATGAATTAATGAAGATTCAACACTAAAAAAACCATGTTTACTTTGCACTTGAAGGCATTTGGTAATCTTTATAAAGATTAGATTAAATTTAACACCTTTATAACTACCACACTACTTGTTAAAACCTTTTATATTGATGCTTATAATGATACAATAAATTATGGTCTAACTCTATTTATATCTTATATGACTTAATTAATGCATTGGTCAAAAAATTTCAATCTAATGTTTTTGAAAAACAACTTAGCACAATTGGTCAATTACAAACAAGCAGAAAATGAGACTACCTAATTTTTATTCAAACATTAGAAAACATTAGCCTACAAAGTTGAGCATAATATTATGGAAGGAAACATATTTCACATTTTTACATTGTATTAAATTCTAAACTACAATAAATTCTTAGGACTCTTTCCCTAGAATCACTAGAGGAAGCTGTAGATCAAGCCAAATAAATATTTTATCTTATTTGTTGATCCTTTTTGGAAAAGATATAAGAGGAAATAACTAAAATTATTACATTAAAAAATTTTAAAAGTAGACCAATTAAATAATTTAGATTCATAATATATTATGATATAGTGTTGAATGATGTAAATTTGCTATGTATATAAAGCATAATGCCAAATAGTAATTTTATTACTTAAAAATGAAGAAGGAACCATACTTAGATTATGAAATGATGCAAAAATAGATATAAGGAGTAAAGGTGTTTAAATAATCAAGATTATGCTCAACTATGATTTAGATTTTTTAAATGAACACTTTATCAGCCTAGAAACTACCATCAAAATAGGGACATTATCATCCAAGCTTCTATTATGAACATAATATATGTCATTTTCCATAAATTTCCCTTACACCTATTATATCTCATGGTTCCATAGCATATTATTAGTTTGGATCACACACAAAGGTTTTGAATAACATTGTGTAGCTTAAAACCTTAGGTCCTTCAATTATGGCATGTTACTTTGACAAAAATGGTTAGTGATCTCATATGAAGTTGCGTTGACCTCAAAGACCCCTCTATCAATATGTGTTGCCTACATATGCACATACTCTAAAGAGGGACTCAAACATATGTAGTTCTCCCCTTTATGTGTGATTATATGTGAATAATGATGTAATATGCTATATGTGAGTGCATGTAGTGATCTAGCTTTCAATTTGACAAATATTAATCATTGAATGTTTTTTAAATGCTTCATACCTATAAGAATATTGTTGTTATGTCTAATTTAAAAAAAATGAAGAATAGGGTAGTGGTACTCAGTTGTGAAAATTATTTACTGATATTGATATAAATTTCTTTGGTAATTGATAGATGGATAATGAGATGGATATTTTTATATTTATGCCACACCTTTTGAAATATATCTCATGGGAGAGATAATTAAGATAAATAGGTCGACCCATAAGTCAAACCATACCTATCAAAAGATATTCAATTACATTGTTTGTACATAATTGATTTGATCACATTAAAGGTATAAGAATAAAAACCTTTTACTAGATTATCTTCATCTATTCTAGCAGATAGTGGTGTCAGGACTAAGGAACTAGCATTGACTTTAGTGTCTAGATCTAGATGGTAGTGTCATTGAGGATAGAGAGTTAGTAAAGATGTGTAACTTAAAGTGGAAGTTATATAACAAGTTTTAGGCATATTTTGGGCTACTTGTAATCTAGGTAATTAGAATATCAAGGTCAAACTATAGGATAATAATTTTGGCACAATAAGATGGCAAATGTGATCCTTTTGGATACAAGGAGGTAATGAACTAAAGATTTGATCTGTGATTGATATTTTTAATTGTACAAGACTATTTTATCATGTAAAATCTATATTTGGCATCTACATTTCTTTTCCCCTAGTAATTCATAAGGGTAGAATTATAAAGATAAAGGAAATAGATGTATACAAAAGTGTGTATAACACACCTTGTCTTTACCTAAGCCTTGTTTTAATTTTGTTTTTTGTGTAATTAATACAACCAAAATAATGTTTTTTAAGGAAAATGAAGACTTTAGAATGTAATGATATAATGCTATGATTATTTTTTATTGATCAACAACAGTCAATATATACAGTGGTAGAATTGGTTCATAACTGTATAATGGTTATGGAACCATATAAATTAACCAACGATGACAATGATAAGATAACTAATATCTAACTGTTGCTACCAAATTGTATAATTAAATTAATCAAATAATGTAATATTTCTATTTTTGCCAACATTTCACCCTTTATTACATTGCTTCTACAAACATAATTTTTCTTACTAGTGATCCCCCCTTTATTACAAACAATGTAAATTTGCACTTTCCACATATCTTGCTCACTTTTTGAGGTGGCATGCCATATTTGTGGGTTCAAAATCTTGGTGTCACCTAGGTTTTTCATTTTAAGATTACCAAAAACTTGGAAGTGATAGGAACACTTCTCTCTGCTAACACCTTGAGTGGTTTCCTAGATTACGAGGATTACCATAAACCCGTATGGTTTTCTACTACAGGTTGACCATGAACCTGGAGGGTTACAGTAGGTTTCTACTACAATTCAATATTTTATTGGATTACCATAAACCCTTTTCCAAGAACCAAGTGCTACTTTAGTGCTTTTCCTCCCCATAATGTTCCTTTTTAGGAGGTACCAAACTGGAAAATAATGTTAAATAATATATTGTAAAACATAAATTAAACACACCAAAATTTGTCACCATAGTAATGATGTGATCTCATCATAGGTGACTCATGAGAGGATGCCAGTTGTCCTTGAGTCTTTTTGTATCCTTCAACCTCCAATAAATGAATCTACTTTACTCAAAAAATATAACTTTGAACATTAACTCTTCCATGCCATTTTTGAGGACAAAACTCTCCCAATGACACATACGACTCAGCGCATTGGGTTCACCTGATAATGGATCTATATAAGATATTTTTGACTTTTTTGCTAATATAGAAAATGGACCCAAAACAAAATACTGACATAAACTTTTGACTATGACTCTATCTCTTGATTTTTACACTTTTGTGTTTTTTAATGAAAATAAAGACTCACTAAAGAAACATATGATGCATAAAACTAAACCAAGGAAACTTAAAACAAGACATAATTACAAAATATGACAAATCTTTTGACTCATTAATATTTTTAATATAGAAAACTACTACTAAGACTAACCTTATAATTCCCAACGTCATTATACAAAGATATGGTTGGTGAATCTCATGGAAAATAGACTATCAAATTTGATTAATGAGCACAAAGATTCATGACATATATTTATTATCTACAAAATATTTGGTGACCAAACCTGATGCAAAAGTCATGAGCTCAAGCTAGTTGATGCCATTATATGTATAATCACACAATCTGATTGCCTTGCATTGCTTCTTGTTTATTATAGAGGGAAGAAGACTTGTCTTGTAGAAAGGGCTCTTTTATTGCCTTCAAATACTGTGGCTACTTCTACTTCATGTCTACTCCTAGGTAATATTTATGCTTCCACTGTGAACTTTGTTGATTTTGACGTAAGACAACATATCATTTGAGTAGATTTACTAGTTCACATATAAACTTAAACACCACTTTTTAAGGAGACCACGGTAGAATATTTTTAGATCACATCAAACAATTTTGTAGACATGTTGGCACACACAATATCAAATGAGAAATCTAAACTTTTAATTATCAGCTGTAAAATAATACATATGGTTTTGATAGATTTTCACTTTTCTTGAGGTTGATGCTAGATGACAGGTTTACAAAATCTCTGTATCTTGATTCTAATGTAAAACTAAATAGATGCACACAAATCCAACAATTATTTGATGTAGGTTTAGATACAATTATGAACTACACCAAAACTCTAATCAATATGTTTTACAGCTAAACAGATAGCTTAAAGGATTTTTGACCATAGATAGGGGCGATTAACAATAACAATGCTGCCACCCCTGATCACTCATTAAAACCTTACATAGGTTTTCATTATAGGTGTAACACCAAATAATCTCTGATACTGATAAAGGAAAATGAATACTATAGAATGCAATGACATAATACTACAATTTTTTTTATTGATCAATAGTTGTCAATATATACAGTGGTAGAATTAGTTCATAACTATAAGCAATCAGTGTATAGTTGTATAATGGTTATGGAACCATATAACTTAACTAGTGATGAAAATGATAAGATAACTAATCTCTAACTTCTGCTACCAAACTATATAATTACATTAATTAAATAATGTAATATTTCAAGTTTCACCAATAGTTATATTGTAGTTAGTGTATTGAATCTAATAATTGAAATAATTGAAATGCTTGAAAGAAAATATAGAAAGGATGGATTTCACCTATGTGCCATTACAATAATATTTCACCTTGGTACTTCATTTTGGTAATGATACTTACTACCTAAAGCATTGAATATATGTTCACAATTGAACCTTGGATATGTGAAGATGAGAATTGGAGGGTCATCATACCTCCAATCCAATGAAAGGATGATTTGTGTTAATTCCATCGAGAGCATTGAATCTCAAATCCACAACATGAATGAAAACATAATTTATCTAATCTAACCAATCTTTCTTACATCAAATAGTGTAAACATATTAACCTTAAAAAAAGGGAGTAGTGATAAGGCCATTGAGTTTGTTTAATATCAATCACACTACTCAAGGGAGATAATTGTCATAGTAGATAAAATATTAAACAATGCATATTGGTAAGGTTGTTTCATGAATATTTATATAATCTAGATATGTATTTGTGATTTGGTACATTTTCATCGCATATACACCTCTGATGTGTCTCAAGTTTAATTATCTATCAAAATGTAACCTATGATGTGTAACAGTGTATAATATATGTCAAACATTTGAAACATTATGTCCCAAATATATCAAAATCATTACAAAATGTATAATATTTTATTCCACACACACACACACACATATATGAATCATGTAGTTTGTATCAAATTCTACCAATTATGTCACCTATGTGTATGTAGACTCATCTCTCTATAAGATGCCCCCACTGATTTATTCCCATTTTGAGGTGAGTGGAATGCTATTTTATAGTCACCGTATCTTAAAAGGATAATAAAACCATGATGTATCTGAATCAATCATGTACCAAATAATTCTATTGTGGAATCATGTCTATGTAGATATATCAATGAAGTTCACAGTATCGAAACATAACAAGACCTAATATGCATGACATATATCATTGAAACATATATAAGTAACAAGCACAAGATCAAAAAAAATTAAAGCACACACATAAGAACACTCAATTTCATGCAAAATGTGTCAAAAGAGACTACAAATAAGGGGCATGTTAAAACTACACACACTTAAATGGAAGGACATGTTCAAATGTTTGAACACCAGAGAATAAAACTTAGGTCATTGTGGCCAAAAATATTGAAACATTCTTAAATGTGACATAATTAATACAAATAAGAAAACAAGAAGCACAATCAAGTAATCCATGTAATATTATGAAATAAATGACATGTAAGTGGCAAAAATTAGCATATCATGGTAGTCCATGCATACATGTTCGTATAAAACTTCTTGTAGAATATAATATTAAGTACATTTTTTAATATGCAAGAATTATTATAAGGATGTGTAATCATTATTATATAAGCAAACCATGATAACATAAAGTAATTATATAACAATAGAACATGTATGAGTCATGATCAATAGAAGTAATATGCCCCCAACATAGTGTGTCATGCGGCAAAAGGAAATCTCCAACATATGCAATATCATGCATCATAATATCACACTCAATTATTCATGAAACATATGTTTGTATAAAAATTATATACTATCTAATAACATAAATTGAACAACATATGCAAAAGCTGGTAAACATGTGCATGCTAAATATTTTTATTATTATTTATTTTATTTGAATCATTTTGTAATTTTATTCATTATTATATTATTTTTTTGTTTTTTTAAATTATTTTATAGGAATAAAAAGGATATCCAATGATTTAGATATGAACAAAACAAACTACAAGGATTGACAAATGAATAATATTTCTAAAAAGAATGTGACATGCATGTGCATAGCAGAATCATAGATTTTATCAGGTTATTTTACTATGATTGTAATTTCTTTCATTGCTTGAAATATATTTTACTTTGTGAAATTTTATTCTAAATATTTTCCCTTTAAATAAAAAGATGTAACCTTGATTCTAAAATCAAATGATACACAACCTTTGTTTCTATCGAACATTTCTCCTATTGAGTTTAATCATGATTTCCTAAGAACAAAATTTCAAACACTTGGATTGTCAATAACATTAAAATCAAAAGAACATTATTTTAAAGAAAATTAAACTCTTAGCTAAATGTATCCCACACTTTTTATATTGTATTTATTTTATCTAGTGTAGATACTTGTTTCCAAGAGACTAATAAATGACATAGAGCAAAAATTTGTATCTTGGTAGTCCATAAACTTGATATCCATAAATTAATTTCCATATACATGAGTAGTGATAATGAAATGATAATGATATGAGGAAATAATTTTATTTTCCAACTTTCAAACCACATTTTAAACTTTAGCTTTTTCAATTGTCTCTTGTTTTTTGTCCTCTTTTGTAAAAGACCCTACCTTAAATATAGTTTTTTGATTACCTTGAATCTGATTTGTCAATCCTTCTTTTTATTTCATTTCCTTTGAAATACATTTATTTTGTAATTTTTCTTTTCGATATTGTAACTTTTGTTGTTTTACTTTTTCATCTTGATATTTTTGAAACATTATTTGCTCTATCTTTTCCTTTTTAATCTTTCCTTGCTCTAATTTTGTCTTTCGCATATGTTTTTATTCAAAATTATATTTTTGTACCCATTTATAAGATGAACTCATAAGGTGAGTGGCTTGATTCATTGATATACCTATTATAGGATCACCACTATGAATTGTACTTTCTATTTTCTTCTTCAAAGCCAAATTTTAATATGTATGATACACATGTATTTTATGATATGCACAATAGTATTTTGATCTATTCTTAATATGTAGAGAAGGTAATTTGATCAACTTATTTATAAAAATTTTCCATTTAATGTTTCTTGAAATATTAGTAACCTATTTTTATATTTTTTGAACAATTTTTTTGAGGTGTATTTTGTTTTGGCTTCCCATTTGAATATGAAATATTTCTATGTACAAAATTACTAGATGAAGATGCAAAGACATGATTAACACTCTCATATTTTGGATTTTCCATGTATGTAATCAAATTTTCCAATGATATATTATATTTAAACTACAATACTAATTTTGATTATGGAACTCTTTTATGATCCTTCCCATTATGATGATTTTGTCTTTTAGGGCTTCACAAGTACAAACCATGTGTACTTTATATTGAATATGCATATACACACCATATAGAGGAGATTAGGGAGGTGGAAGGGTTTAGGGAAGGGTATGTTGGTTACCTTATTTTGTCATAATAGGATGGACCACCTCACCCCTTAAATTAGTGATAGCATGGAATTCATTAGAGGGAATGTAACTATCACCCTCCTTAGTGCTAGGAGGTGGCCTTATATGATCTTGAAGATATGATTTTTATTGTTTCCTGTCCTACATGGTTTGATAAAAAAAATTAATTAATGAATCTTGTGTAGAGAGTTATATATTTACTACATCATAGTCATAAAAAATATCTATATAATCCATGATCAACAAAATAAGAGGATTGGCAATGCTAGAAAAAATAAGTAAAAATCCAAGGGAGAGAACATGTTAATAAGCAGAATATGCATCACCTATGTTATGCACATGAAAAAAATCAGATATAGAAAATAAATGAACCAATTTGAAAACCTAAAATGTATAAAAACCCTATGCTAAGCTAGGATTTGTACAAGGAAACTCAGAGGTTAGGTTCATGAAAGGTTGAGCCAATTAAATAGTTCATACTCATAATATATTCTAGTATTGTGTTTAATTAAATAAATTTAATAAATATATAAATTATAATGAGAAACAATAATTTTATTACTTAAAAATTAATAAGGAATAGTAATTATATTATTGAATGATTTACACTCAAATCTTAAAAATATAGGTGCAATAACAGTTATGACGATGCTCAATTATGATTTGTCAAATTGTGAAAATGAGCTCTTTGTTAGATTGGATACTACCATCTAAATCATGAAACTAACATTGATTCTTATATCATGTACATAATATAGTTCCTTTTATGTAAATTCTACTTACACCTCTTATAAGTCATTATTGCCTTGCATATTATCATTATGTATCATGCAGATAGGTTTCATATATTAGTGTTGAACTCAAAACCATATGTCATCTAATTAGGGCATGTCACCTTGAAAAATAGGGATCAGGAGGCCATATAAAAGTTAAGATAACATCAAAGACCCATCTATAAATTATTTATTCCTATATAGACATATACCTCACAGAGGAACTTAGACTGATGTAGTAGTGTGTGAAAAATAGTGTAATATGATATATGTGAGTACATATTGTGATCTAGCTTGAAACTTAACACAAAATTATCATGGATTTTTATTTTAATGGTTTACAAATGTAAGAATACTTATCCTATGAATGATTTAAAAATAGTGAAGAATAAGGCAATAGAAATCAGTTGTGCAAATGATTTATTGATATTGATAGGCTGTTACTTGGTAATTTATAGATGGATAATGAGAGGGATTTGTTTTTTATTTATATCATACCTTTTTAAATAAATTTAATGAAATGGTTAATTAAGATAAATATTCTAACCTATACATATCAAAATCATTCTAAATTTGAGTGTTTGTAGGGTACCTAAAGAATCATCAAATCTATAACAATAACATTGATTTAAGTGTCTATATATTGATGGTGGTGACCTAAAGGATAGAGAGTTATTTAATATCTAAAATTGATTATGCAAGTCATATATTATGTACTTCTCTCTCTCTCTCTCTCTCTCTCTCTCTCTCTCTCTCTCTCTCTCTCTCTCTCTCTCTCTCTCTCTCTCTCTCTCTCTCTCTCTCTCTCTCATATTCCTCAATTCTTGTAATATGGCATTCCACATATGATATATAACACTATGACTCCAACGTCAACCATAAATCATATCAAGAAGCCGATGATCAACTTGTCATCTATTCCGATCCTCTTCCTAATCATAATCAAAACAACGAAAATATTAATGAAAATATGATATCTTCCCAAGCACTCACATATGATTATTAAAACCATGGTTAACCCTCAGTCTTATAATAATGAGGATAAATTGGTTACAAGAACAACATGAACCATGTTATTCCTTATCCTTTTTAGCAACACATTCTTTATCCAGCTTATAAAATAGTCTAGAAATATCCTCTACATAATTTGTTATATATTTTATCTCAGTAAAATCCTTACTTTCAGGAATTTTTATAGGCTGACTGTATCTACCAATATGGTATAGTTTTATATATAATATATTGTATCATCTAACCCAATACACTTC
>JARHVA010007706.1:525000-577500 GCA_037957365.1 Torreya grandis | reverse complement strand
TTTTGTCCCACATATATATATGAATAATGTAATTTGTATCAAATTCTTCTAACTGTGTGTATGCAAACTCGTCTCTATATAAGATTCCCCCACTAATATTTCCCCATTTTGAGGTGAGTGGAATTCTATCTAATATTCACCTTATCATAAGAGGATAATAGAGCCATGATTTATATGAATCAATCATGTAATAAATATTCATCGAGTGGAATCATGTCTAAGTAGATATAGCAATAAATCTTGCAGTTCGAAACATAACAAGACCTAATATGCATGATATGTATCATGGAAACATATAGAATGCCATAACCAAAATATCAATAAATAATAAAACACATATAAGATCACTGAATGTCATGTAAAATGTGTCAAAAGAGACTGCAAATAAAAGGCATGTTAAAATTACACACACTCAAATGAGGGGACATGTTCAAATGTCTGCACACCAAATAATAAAACTTAGGTCATTGTGGCCAAAAATGGGGAAACATGTTTAAATGCGACAATTAGGATAAATAAGGAAAGAATAAGTACAATCAAGTAAGCCAAGTGATATGATGAAATAAATGACATATAATTAACCAAAATAAACATATCATGCTAGTCCTTGTATACACATGTTAGTAAAAATTCTTGTAGAATAGCATATCAAGTAAATTTTGTAATATGTGAGAATTATTATAGGCATGTGCAATAATCAATATATAATCACAACTTGATAACATAAATATATTATATAACAATATAACATGTATTAATCATGATCATTAGAAATAATATACCCCCAACATAATGTGGCATGTGGGAAAAGGAAATGCCCAATATATGCAAGTTCATGCATCACAAAATCACACTCAATTAGTCATGAAACACTTTTTTGTATAAAAATTATATACTATCTACTAACATAAATTGAACAACTTATGCAAAAGCTAGTAAACATGAACATGATGAATATTTTTAGTATTTTTTGTTTTATTTGAATGTTTTTTTATTTTTATTAATTGTTTTATTTTATTTTTATTTGATTTTAATATTTTAAAGGAATAAAAGGGCCATATATTGATTTATATATGAGGGCAACAAAATATAAGGACTGGTAAATAAATAATATTTTTGAAAGGAAATGTGCCATACACGTGCATAACAAAATCATATAGTTTATCATGTTATTTTTTTACTATTGTAATTGCTATCATTACATGAAATATTTTTTACTTTTTGCACTCTTATTCTAAATTTGTTACCATTTTTATAAAAGTATGTAACCTTGATTCCAAAATCAAAGGATACACAACCTTTGTTTCTATCAAACAGTTCTCCTATTTAGTGTAACCACGATATTATGATCACAAAATTGTATGCACTTGGATTGTATATAACATGAAAATGAAGTGAAAATTATTTTAAACAAAATGAAACTCTTATCTGAATTTATTCCACACTTTTTATAATTGCATTAGTTTTATCTACTTGTAAATACTTGTTTCCAAGAGAGCTAATCAATGACATAGAATAAAAATTTGTATCTTGATAGTCCATAAACATGATATATATATATATATATATATATATATATATATATATATATATAACTTTCCATAGTCATGAGTAGTGATAATGGAATGGTCATGATATGGGGAAAGACTTGTAATTTCCACCTTTCAAACAACATTTGAAACTTTAGGTTTTTCAAGTGTCTCTTATTTTTGTCCCTTTTTATCAAAAAACCCACCTTAAATATGTTGTTTTTCTTAAATTGAATTTGATTTGTGAATCATTCTTTTTATAACAATGAATTTGAAATACATTGATTATTTAATTATTCTTTTTCATCTTGATATTTTTTTAACATTTTTTTCTCTAGCTTTTCCTTTTAAATATTTTCTTTCCCTAATTTTGTCTTTCACATATGTTTTTGCTTTGAGTTATATTTTTGTACCCATGTATAATATGAAATCATAAGGTGAGGGGGTTAATTGATTTATTTATCTATTATAGGATAACAACTTTCAATTATAATTTGTATTTTCTTCTTCAAAGTTGAACTATAATATACATGATGCATAGTTATTTTTTATATGCACAATAGTATTTAGATCGTCCTTTAATATGTAGATAAGGTAATTTAATCAAATTGTTTATAAGCATTTTTCTTATAATCTTACTTGAAATCTTAGTAACATTTCTCTATATTTTTTGAATCACTTGTTATAGTTGTATATTATTTTAGCTTCCCATTCGATTATGAAATATTGTCAAGTATAAAATTACTAGATGAAGATGCAAATACATGATTAACAACACTATCATATTTTGGATTTTCCATGTATGTAATCCAATGGTCTATTATCTTTGAACTAGAATACTAATTTTAATTATGGAACTCTTCCATGACCTTCCCATAGTGATGATTTGGTCTTTTAGGTCTTCACAAGAACAAACCCTATGTATTTTATATTGAACATGAATAGAAACACCATCAAGAGGAGATAAGGGATGTTGAGGGGCTTGAGGAAAGGTATGTTGGTTACCTTATCTTGGCATAATAGGATGGGCCACAACACCACTTCAAATAGTGATAGCATTGACCTAATTAGTGGAAAATTAGATATCACCCTCCTTAGGGATAGGAGGTGGCCTTATATAATTGTTGACCAATTTTTGCCCGCTAGAAAAATTGTGGTCAACTTCTTCTCTGGCTTTTCGAAGCCAGTCACTTTCGGGTTGCGAGTTCATCTTCAAGTTCATGCTCAATTCAAGCCTGGGTCATTGCTTCAGCCTGGTTCATCTCAATTCATCGCTTGGTTCAAGGATGGTCAGGGTTCAATGGAAAGTTCAATGCTAATTTCAACGGGTTTGGTTCAAGGGACTACCCTTGGCCAAAGGCACAGTCAAAGTCAAAGTGCCCTTTAGAGGGTGGGTAGACACTTCAAATATTTTAAAGGATTCAGGCCACTACAAATGCAAAGGCCGATAAGGGATCCGATATGATGCCACATGGGCCCAATGACATCGTAGTGGCCATCGAATTTAATAGAATGAAATTTTTGTTAATGTTTAAAAGCATGATGTCTGCAGAAGCGTTAATTTTAATGGAATAGAATAACTATTTGTTTTCAAATGAGGATCGCTAGCTGAGAAAAGAGCTTAGGATCAAGCGACCCGCCAGTATGTCTGCCCAAGGAGCCAAGCAGCCAAAAGGGGACAAATTCCAAGTGGTAAGCAAAGATGACAGGGCAGGGAGCAGTTGAGCGATCCAAGTGGCATAGACAGAAGGCATTTACTGCCTGATGGCATAAAGAACAATTAGACATAGTGATAAGTAAAGAATGAGTGAGCAGTTAAGTCCAAATGGCGCATATTGAAGAAGCGACTTTGGTAGGTGAGATATGCCAGCAAATCGATCATTTGGGATGATAGCAGCTACCATCAACAACTGATTTCTCCATTTGCATTAATTGAAAGGCAAGCCATTTAAGTCACCTAAGCAAAAATTGCACTTCTCGAGTAGGCAAATGAATAGCTCATTAATATTTTTGAGTGACTTCTTTTATTTTGAAAGGGACACGTATGCCACTTTTAAGAGTAGGAGCACCAAATGGGCCTCTTTGCTTCTCATATATATTCATAACTTAGTCATTTGTAAGGATATTTTGATGAATTTTACAAGGCACAGCCCTGCTAAAATTTACACTTGAATCAATCAACGCAATTTTACCTATTCTTAAATAGATATCCTATGTATGTTCTGAGTGTTTATCTATGTTTAGTCATTGTCTTTGATGTTCCCACAGGTTTAACATCAACATACCATCTATCTACAAGTCGCCATCTGCAGCTGATAGGAAAAGAGTTATATTTTGGAGTGCAACATAGAAGGGATTATCTACAGAGTGCTTCTTATAACACCTTGGATGAACCTCCTTTTTTGTATCTTTAATTTTACCTCCCTATCAAGTTTGCAGATTGCTTCTTCTATCAAGGGTGCAACGTATAAGTGTGTTTTGTCTGATTTTGAGAGTGGGTGTGAAAGGGTCATATTGTTTTGGTGTATCACCTCCTTATAGTAGGTTTGTTTTCTTACATTTCTTCTCCCTTTTCATTCCCCCTCCCTTTTATTATATATATATATATATATATATATATATATATATATATATATATATATATATATATATATATATATATATAATATATATATATATATATATATATATATATATATATATATATATATATATATATATATATATATATATATATGCCTGTATGTATTTTTGCACTACTTGAAACAAACAATGATACATCAAAGGGAGCTAGCCCTTAACTAGAGACTCTCCTATCCTATTTCGTCATCCCACAGGTGAGAGAGGAGTTTCCATGTTGCGGGGAGAAGGCAGGAGCTAGGCCTCCTTACCCCAGGTGCAATCTCCAGCATCAACAGTTTTGGCACGCCTGGTGGGACCACAAGTTTTTGATCAATAAAGTTGTAGGGTTATTCGATGATCCTGTTATAGCAAAGGAACCACCAATACAGTGCTGTGCGCGTCAATAGTTTTGGCACTCTCAGTGGGACCAACTGGGACAAGTTTTGTCCAAAGAGTTGAATAATTTTTGGTGTGTTCTTCAATTAACCAACCTTTGGAGGCTTTGCATCGAACACCAATGGTGATTGTGAGTTGAATCTCCTTGTTAAGCAGCCTAGTGCCATTAGAAATCTACTTTCATTATGTATAATCCCTTTACACAAAATCATGGGCCTTATATTCCTTCATATTACCATGATCAGACTCAGCCTCTTTATGGCATCCCCTCAAGCAGCTCTCCTAGTTGCCCTGCAATGATAATGGAAATGAGGCTGGAGTTTGAGAGGTAGATAATGGAGATCAACAGAGAGGATGAGCAGTATAGATATTAGCAAGAGCTGATGTATAAAGAGGAGTGTTTGTTTAGGCAAGCACAGGCTTCGCAATACATGGAAGAGGAAACAAGATGGAGAAATCCATATTTTCAAGGCAACCAGCCTTGTGCACCCCCTCATGTTTCATAAAAATCCCCCTCTTTGGCACCAAATCCTTTCTATCACATTGCACTTGCTCAATCCAACTCACCAAATGCATCTACTCTCAATCCTGTGCGCCTGGCTTTCCAACATTAAAAGGCATCAGAGCAACCCCTCCATGGAGATCAATCTTCCCAATCCTTTATATTGTGAATCTTCCATTGGGGGGAGTACCATTCGCTAGCACATCTCTCCTCTAAAGTCTCTTCCAGTGCATCAATAGTCTCTTCCTTGCATCCCTCAACTTCCCCAAGTCTTTCAGCATGATGCGCATATTCCAAGTTGGAGGAAGGAATGCCAAGAACTAGCTCAGAGCTTTGAAGAGGATAATGCTAGTGATCTCCAAGAAAGGCTCCTTCAAGAGCATATAGCCAAGAGAATTGTAGAGTTGGAGTCCCAAATGACATTCCTCAACCAATGTCTGGTGGATTTTTTTGAACCCAGCCCATCCACACACCTCTAAGAGAGCTATCAGGCCACACCTGATATTGATGAAGTGCCAACCAAGTGGAAGGAGGAGAATCATTTTATTCTAGCTCAAGGACTGCCTACTCTTCCACATGTTTTCTCCACTTCACCCCTTCTCGAGGAGGAACCTGTTTTATAGGAGGTGAGTGAGGAGTAGAAGATCCAATCTGCAGTCCTTCAAGAGGCTATCATGAGCGATGACAAAGAAGAAATCATCATTAATGTTCCTTGTGAAGTCACCATCAGCAGTGGAGAAGATGCAGGTCTTGCACATACACGGATGTTCCAGCAATACAAGGAGGAACAAATGCATGGTGAGCTCTCTTCCCTTCTATTTGATGAACTTCCTTGCTATTTTGATGATGAGGATGACTACGCTAAGGAGCCTAAGTTGGAGGAGGATCAGGAGAATATCTTTGAACATCTAGAGATTCTGATCATTGAGGAGGAAAAGGAGAGGTCTGTCTTCCTTGAGGAAGGCCTCAAAAGAGCAGAGGATGAGTTTGACAGGATCTCCAAAGAAGCAGAAGGAAACAAGTTAAACCATGATATAGTGCAGAAGGAATGTGCATATCAAAGGGCTAACGGTGATAAGCCAGCAGCCACATATTTCTTTGTGAAGAGCACCAATTTGAAGGACCAACATTCAATAGGCTTCCATGGACAAGCAGAGTATATATATGTCGGAAGCATGTTCGAATCTCATCCACTCAGATTCTAGCCAACTCAGGTGACAGGCAAGAAGATCAAGTCACCAACTCTCTTCTTCATTCAGCTACTTGCTTGCCGCCATAAGTCTTCTTTCTAGGAAGGGGACTTAAGAAAATTTCCCTTTGATCCAGGAGGGAAGCAAATTTTCCTGGTTAGCTGTAATAGTTTTTTCTCAGTTTTTTTTCCTATTTTCCCTAAGTGCAGTTGCACAGGTAGTGTTTTTAGCCTTGTGTGTTTCCCTTTGCTTGGGGTAAAGGCTTCATATTTCATTCTCAAATATTTCAGGTTGTTGATAATTCTTTCATAGCTGCATCTGACTCTGCGCCCAATGGATTTTAAGGCAACTGGGTTCTAAGCATAGCAGGCATGCTTCCCCTGTGAGTCGCCAATCTGGTGACCAATTTTTTCCCCTAGCAAAATTGTGGTCAACTTCTTCTCTTGATTTTCAAATCCAATCACTTTCGGGTTACGAGTTCATCTTCAAGTTCATGCTCAATTCAAGCCTGGTTCATTGGTTCATCGTGGTTCATCTCAGTTCATCGCTTGGTTCAAGGACAGTCAGGGTTCAACAGAAAGTTCAATGCTAAGTTCAATGGGTTTGGTTCAAGGGGCTGCCCTTGGCCGAAGGCACAGTCAAAGTCAAAGTGCCCTTTCGAGGGTGGTCGGACACTTCAAATATTTCAAAGGATTCGGGCTGATACAAATGCAAAGGCCGACAAGGGATCTGATATGATGCTACATGGGCTTAATGGTGTCGTAGTGGCCATCAAATTTAATAGAATGAAATGTCCATTAATGTTTAAAAGCATGACAGCCGTAGAAGCATCAATTTTAATGGAATAGAATAACCGTTTGTTTTCAAATGAGGAGTGATAGCCAGGAAAAGAGCTTAGGATCAAGCAACCCACCAGTATGTCCACCCAAGGAGCCAAGTGGCCAAAAGGGGAAAAATTCCATGTGGCAAGCAAAGATGACAGGGCAGGGAGTAGTTAAGCGATCCAAGTGGCATAGACAGAAGGCATTTACTACCTGATTGCATAAAGAACAATTCGACAAAGCGATAAGTAAAGAATGAGTGAGTAGTTAAGTCCAAATGGCACAGATTGAAGAAGCGACTTTGGCAGGTGAGATATACTAGAAAATAGATCATTTGGGATGATAGCAGCCAGCATCAACAACCAATTTATCCATTTTCATTAATTGAAAGGTAAGCCATGTAAGTCACCTAAGCAAAAAGTGCAGGTCTCGAGCAGGCAAATGAACAACTCATTAATATTTTTGAGTGACTTGTTTTCTTTTGAAAGGGACACGTATGTCGCCTTTAAGAGTAGGAGTGCCAAATGGGCCTCTTTTATTCTCATATATATTCATAACTTAGTCATTTGTAAGGATATTTTGACAAATTTTACAAGGCGCAGCCCTATTAAAATTTCCAACTAAATCAATCAACGCAGTTTTTACCTCTTCTTGAATAGATATCCTGTGTATGTTCTGAGTGTTTATCTGTGTTTAGTCATTGTCTTTGATGCTCCCACAGGTTTAACATCAACATACCATCTATCTACAATTCGCCATCTTCAGATGATAGGAGAAGAGTTCTATTTTGGAGTGCAACATAGAAGGGATTATCTACAGAGTGCTTCTTATAACACATTGGATGAACCTCCTTTTTTGTATCTTTCATTTTACCTCCCTATCAAGTTTGCAAATTGCTTCTTATGTCAAGGGTGCAGCGTATATGTGTGTTTTGTCTAATTTTGTGAGTGGGTGTGAAAGGGTCATATTGTTTTGGTGTATCACCTCCTTAGAGTAGGTTTGTTTTCTTGCATTTCTTCTCCCTTTTCATCCCCCCCCCCCGCTTTTATTATACATCAAAGGGAGCTAGCCCTTAACTAGAGACTCTCCTCTCCTGCTTCACCGTCCCATAGGCAAGAGAGGAGTTTCCATGTTGCGTGGAGAAGGCAGGAGCTAGGCCTCCTTGCCCGAGGTGCAATCTCCAGCATCAACAATAATATTGAAGATATGATTTTTATTGTTCCCATGTCCTACATGGTTTTATAAAAAATTATATTAATGAATCTTCAGTAGAGATTTAGATAGTTACTACATCATAGTCATAAAAAATATCTATATAATCCATGATAAATAAAATAAGAGGATGTGAAATGATAGAAACAAAAATCTGAAAAATATCCAAGAGGGAGAAAAAAGTATAGGCTAATAAGGAGAAAAATAACCACCTACATTATGGACATGAAAAAAATTCAAATGTAGAAAATAAATGTAATAATTTAAAACCCTAAAAGGTTAAAAACCCTAGGTGAAGCTGGGATTTGTAGAAGACTCAGAGGTTAGGTTCATGAAAGGTTTTATCCTTTTTGGAAAATAGTTATGGAGGAATAAAATAAAAAAAATGTATTAAACTATTCTAAAATTAAGCAAATTTAATAGTTCATATTCACAATATATTCTAATATAGTGTTGAATTGTGTAAATTTACTAAATATAAAAATTATAATTCCAAACAATAATTTTATTGCTTAAAAACTAAGAAGGAATAGTAATTATCTATTTTAATGAATTACACACATATCTAAAGAATATTGGTGCAATAATAGTCATGATCATGCTCAATTATGATATGTCATAATGTGAAAATTGGCTCATTGTCAGCTTAGACACAACCACCTAAATCATGACACTGACATTGATGCTTATATCATGTACAAAATATAGGTCCTTTTTTGGAAATTCTAATTTCACCTCTTATAACTCATTATTATCTTCCATATTATCATTTTGTGTCATGCACATAGTTTCCAGATACTATTTTGTTTCTCAAAACCATATGTCTTCCATTTAGGTCTTATCACCCTAAAAAATAGAGGTTAGGAGGCTAGATCAAAGTAAATCTAACCTAAAAAACCTATATATAAAGGATCACTTCCTCCATATACATATGCTTCAAAGAGGGCCTTAGCCTGATGTATTTCTCCCCCTTTATGTGGGATTGTGTTTGAAAATTGGTGTAATATGTTATATGTAAGTACATGTAGTGATCTAAATTGAAACTTGAAAAATAATGTTCATGAATTTTTATTTGAATTCTTTATCGTATGACTTATCTGAAAATAGTGAAGAATAGGGCAATAGAAATAAGTTGTGAAAATAACTTATTGAGCTTGATAGGTGGTTACTTGGTAATTTGTAGATGAATAATGAGAAGGAGTTGTTTTGTATTTATTCCATACCCTTTAAAATAATTTTCATTATAGGGTTAATTAATACAAATAGTCCAACCTACACAAATCAAAATATTTCAAAATTTTAGTGTTTGTAGGGTTCATAAACTAGCATCAAATCTATAACACTAACATTGATGCTAGTGTCTAGATATTTTTGGTGGTGACCGAAAGGATAAATATTTTATGGTGATGCTTTAGAGTGGTACAATAAACTAAGGTCAAACTATATTTCTAGATTATAATACTTGGTTGATGTATTCATCCAAGATTTTTAATCTAATGATTTTTAAAATAACTTAGAACAATTTGTAAATTGCAAACAAGTGAAAAATGAGACTACCTAAAATTTTATCAAACATTGGAAAGTATTATCCAACAAAGTTGAGCACAATATTATGGAAGGACAAATATTTCACCTCTTTACTAATGCATTAAATGTTAAATTACAATACATTATTAGGACGCTTTCCCTAAAATCCCTATAAGAATTGTTAAATCAAGCCTAATTTAAAATTTATCTTATTTATTTATCCTTTTTGGAAAATACTTACAAGGAAATAACATAAAAAGTTACATTAACCTATTTTAAAAGTAGACCAATTAAATAATTCAGATTCACAATATATTTTGATATAGTATGGAACGATGGAAATTTACTAAATATAGAAATCATAATCCAAAATATTAATTTAATTACTTAAACATGAATAAGGAAAAATACTTGGCTTATTAAATGATGCACAAAAATATTTAAGGATTAAAAGTGTAGAAATAGTCAAGATGATGCTCTACTATGATTCATTAGATTTTACAAATCAACACTTTATCATCCTAGACACTACCATAAAAATAGGTACACTGGTGTCAATGCTTTTGTCATGTACATAATATACATCATTTTATGTAATTTTACATTGTGCCTATTATATCTCCAAGTTGCATTGCATATTCTTATTTTGAATCACACACACAAGTTCTGAATATCAGCGTGAAGCAAAAAATCCTATGTCCTTAGATTATGGCATGTCACTTTGAAAAATGGAATTTTTGGGATCAAATGAATCCAAGCTGACCTCAAATACCCCTCTGTCAATAAATGTTTCCTACATATTCATATACTCTAAAGAAGGCCTCAAACTAATGTAGTTTTCCCCATTATGTGGGCTTGTGTGTGATCAACGGTGTAATATGTTATATATGAGTGTAATCTAGCTTTCAATTTGATAAATATTTATCTTTATATGTTATTTAAATTCTTCATACATATAGGAATATTTATCCTATGACTAATTTAAAAGGAAGAATAGGGTAGTAGAACTTAGTTCTGCAAATTATTTATAGAGATTGATAAAAATTTGTTTGGTAATTAATAGATGGATAGTGAGAGGAATATTTTTGTATTTATATCAAACCATTTGAAATATATCTAAAGGGAGGGATAATTAATACAAATATATCAACCCATACCTATCAAAATATATTCAAATTTGAGTGTTTGTACATAATCGATTCAATCATATAAATAATGTAACAATAGAAATACCTTTATTGGATTATCTTCATTTGTTCCTATAGATAATGGTGTCAGAAGTAAGGTACTAGAATTTATTCAAGTTTTTAGATCTAGGTGGTAGTGTCATGGAGGATAGACAGTTACTAAAGATTAGTAATTGAAAATGTAAGTTATATATTGAGTTTTAGGCATATTGTGGGCTACATGTAATCTAGGTAATTAGAATATCATGGTTAGACTAGAGTATAATAATTTATGTACAATTATAATCATTATGAAATTTATAATATTTTATCTCACATGTTTATATGAAACATGTAATTTGTATCAAATTATGCCAATTTTTCCAATTGTGTGTATGTGGACTCATCTCTCTATAAGATTCCCCCACTGATATGTGCCCATTTTTAGGTGATTGGAATGATATTTGATAGTCACCTTATCTTAAAATGATAATAAAACCATGGTGTATATGATTCAATCATGTAGTAAATAATCATATACTGGAATCATGTGAATGTATGTATATCAATGAAGATCATAATATAAAAACATAACAAGACCTAATATGCATGATATATATCATGGAAACATATAGAATTAATAAGAACAAGATCAAAAAACAATAAAGTAGACACCCAAAAGTACTCAATATCACACAAAAGCTATCAAAAGACACTACAAATAATGGGCATGAAAAAATTACACACACTCAAAACAAATGTCCACACACCAAAGAATAAAACTTATGTCACTGTGGTGAAAAATAAAGAAACATGTTTAAATGTACTACAATTAACACAAATAATTAAACAATAAGTACAATCAAGTAAGGCAAGTGATATGATGAAATAAATGACATATAAGGAATCAACATAAGTGTATCATGGTAGTCCATGCATACATGTGTTAGAAAAATTTATTGTAGCATATCATATAAATTATATTTTGTAATATGTAAGCATGACTATAGGCTTGTGTAAACATTATAGTATAAGTGCAACATGATAATGTAAATTGATTATATAATAATATAACCTATATCAATCATGATCAATAAAAGAAATATTCCCCCCACATAATGTGTCATGTGAGAAAAGAAAATGTCCAACATATGCATGCTCATGCATCATATTATCAAACTCAAGTAGTTGTGAAACATATGTTTATATAAAAATTATATACTATCTACTAACATAAATTAAGCAATATATGCAAAATCTAGCAAACATGTGCATGCAGAATATTTTTAATATTTTTTGTTTTATTTGAATGTTTTTATTTTTTTATTCATTAATTTAAATTTTTTTTAATATTTGTAAGGAATAAAATGGATATCCAATGATTTTTATATGAGGAGGAAAATCTATAAGGATTGGTAAATAAATAATATTTCTGAAAGGAAATGTGCTATGTGTGTGCATAGTAGAATCATAGAATGTATCATGTTGTTTATATAATAGCACTCCATTTAGATGGTAGTGCACTCTGATATTGTCTATAATGGGGTGTTATTGTCCCAGTACCCATAAAATAGTCAATCTTAGAATTTTTTAGAATCTCTTGTAGTATAGGGTAGTATGCAATAGGTACAAAGTTTCAGTTTCCAAAAAATACTTAGGATTTTATCTCGCATTTGCTTACTCTAGGGACATTAGATGCAACATGTATTCCATGTTCGCATGCAGGTTGTTAATAATAACTTTAGTTGTTATTACTTAGTATCAGATTCTATAAGCATGAGATATCATATTTGGGGCATGTGTGTTGTATATGATTTCCTCCTTGCTCAGTTGTTTACACTAATTTTATAAATGTGATGGTAATACTTGTCATTCTCCATGATGTATACACTAGACCTATATTATACTATCTTTTTACACCATTTTGTGCATATTTTCCCCAGAAATGATCCTTATTTTGTCTTAAATGGTTGGTTCACCCTTTTACACTAATTTTTGTAGTAGAATAATATATTAGAGTTCATACAAGGATTCAAAAACTACTTCACTACTTCAAGTATGCAATTATGGAGTCAATCACACCTTGATTTCTTAGTAACACTCTCTTATCAATGAGAATTTGGGAATTCACTATCGAATCTAAGTTTTTTAAGACAAATGAAATCCTCAAGGGTCCTACCCTCTCCAATCACCAAATTTTTCCCGAGGAAAACACAACGATTCATGTACCCAATTAGTTGTGTTCATTCCTTGTTATTAGATATACAATTTTATTATCTCTACTTCATGATATTCATCTTAAATAAGGACTAATTTTATAAATATTTCATTTCAAGTTCATGTGAAACAATGCTCAATGTTGTGGCCTACATTCAAGACTACACTTCATAGGTAAGTTTAGGTACACACTTTTACTTTTATTCTAGTAATTTGTCTTTACTTTATTATTAGAATAAAAGGGAGAAAATGTATACACATAAATTAACATTTAAGCCAAAAAATGTTCACTTGTGACCACACATTTAACTCACTTAGTTTATGACATATTTAAGGTCCTTTTGACCACTTTCCTTCACTTTACATGAAAATGACCCATTCTTATAAGTAAACCAATGACCCAAAATTGATTATCCAAAATCTTAAGCAAGCTAAACTCATTTACAAACTAACCCACACTTCTACTTTAGTAGTTCTTGATCTTAGGATAATAGCACCCTGCTTGGACAATAGTGTTTGTCAATATTGTCCACTTTTGCCAAAAGTGTCCTCCCATAAAATAATAGTTAATTTAAAAAATTTAAAATTCATGAAAGGGTCATCCCAAAATTTTAGCTAACCCCATCCAAAGGAATACTAAAAATACCACTATAAATCCATATTTTAAACCATTTTGCATAAAAAAGTCTTACACACTAAAAAGTAATAGAATATTAATTGTTCATTAAGAACAAATTTCTGATTTCTCCCAATTTTGATTACATATAACCCTATTAACCCTAAGCTAAAGTTTTAATACACTTCCATGGTCACAAGTCATGGCTGAATCATTTAATCAAACTAGGATTTCACAAACATCTAGAAATTTTCACCAGTATTTCAAACACATCATCAAAGCATGGGAGAACTACATGGAGTTTGATCCCTCTTCTTAGTATCATTATGTAGGCAATGATAAACACATGAGGTGTTGAGGTCAAGCACAAATTCAATCACTAACCCATTTTTTTTATGTGATTACATTCATATTCCTATGTCATTGAGATAGGGTTTCAAGTGAACAAAGAGTATCATAATGGTGTTCACATAAGATCAGAAGCTATTGTATAGTCTACATAACACATAAGTGAAGGTGAACACAAATAACAAGTTTTTAATCTCTATTACCTTTTAGAGATCAATATTCCTGAGGGACAATTATGCATTGCTCTATTTTATAGTTACAACACAATTGTCTAAAATATATATCAACTCCTATTTTAGGTCCACACTCATCCAACACATTCTCCCTATTAGTCTCAAATCCAAAAAAAATTGCATCTCAGTTTTCTAGCTAAGTTTATATTTCCATTTGTACTTTCTATATTTAATATATTTATAGATCTAGTAAGTTAAAAATTAGTTTGTATCATTTAATGCATATCTGTATCATTTTGATTTTGTACAATAATTTTTCATAGCTAGGTAATTATTCCCTAGTTTGCCAAAATTTGATCAAATAGAGGAGAACATGAAGGAGCCTACAAAGTTTCCTTTTTTAAGGGAAAAAAGAGGGTTTCAATAAATGGAGACATGTAGGAAGTGTTGACATGGGAAAATTATAGAGGAATAATGTATTCTCATGGTAGGATGGAAGGGCCTTGTGAAAAGGTGGAATAATGGGGGTCAACACTAAAAGGAGAAATAGTGTTGACGAGGGAAGGCATTGAGGAGAAGATTTCATAGATAAATGTGAGAAAATCAACCAAGCAAAGGAATTGTGTCCTTTATAATAAAAAATATGAAGATGATGCAAAACATCGCAAGTTTATTTTCATAAGGCATGTGTCCAATGTGTAAGGAGAGAAGAACAAAGAGAAGATGCCAACCTACAACTAAAGAGATATCGTGGATAAAATAGAAGAACATCACACTAAGTATAATAAATTTACAAAAGGAAGAAAGGTGGATAGAAGTTAGGAATGACCAATTGGGTTATAGAAAGGTAGTTTTTACATCGATGATAAGACACATAAACAAAGAAGGTTTTGATGATGCATGTAAAATTAGTTGTAATGGTGCGTGTAAGTATTATTGTAGGTCGGTGTGTAAAAGTTATAACATTGGGCACAAAAGGAGATGAGAAGATGTGTAGGATGCAGAAATCTTCCTAAGGGAGAATAAAATAGAAAATGAAGAGAATACAAAAATGGAAATTATTAATTCCCATAAAATTGATAATTTCTACATAGAAGAAATAATAGAAGAAAAGAAAGTGGAATTTCACTTGTAGCAGTGCACAATGTATAGAGAGGAGATGTGCATCATTAAGCTAGAGGATTCAACAAGTACATGGAATAATGTGAAATATGTATGTGTAACCCACATGAGTATTTAAGAGTAGGGGAGAGACCTAAATAGGGTGAAAATGTTTTTGTGCACAATGTGCACGCTAAACATAAGAATAAGAATCAAGTGAGATGAGATCAAATTGATAGTAAATAAGAGATTGAAATATTCATTCTGCTAGAAGCAAATAAACTAATAGAAGAAGGGAGAGTAGACCACCGTCTTAAATTTTATCAAGAGAGTGAAATTTTACTTTCACACAAGGAAGAGAAGTTACTGACAAATGGAAGAAAGGCAAGAGACTACCAATCTAATGCTAACTAGAAGAAATGACTAAATGGAATATTAGTCCAAGCACAAAAATTGGAGTGCATGAAAATAGATAAAAGAGAAAATATGGGAATTTTTGATCCCATAGAGACCTGCATTCCATGAGGGGCATTAAGTAGAAATAAATAAAAGATAAAGGTGGTGGGGAACAAACATACCCTAAGAGAAACACATGGAAGAGTAGTGTGAGAGTACATTGTCTTGGCATTGATGACTAAAATAATAAGATAAAGTCCCACAAAAGGGAGGAGATGAAATATATGAATATATTATTGTGAAGGTGCATGGACAAAAGTGGGAACATACCCACAAGAGATGAAGGTGGGCACACATCTGTGAGAGATGAAGGTGGGCACAAGCCCACAATATAAGAAAGAAGGTAATAGTTCATATGGAATGTGTTGGGTTTTGAACAAAAAATGATAAGTATGAATAACACATGGTGGAGGTGGAAAAATAAAGGTGGGCACCAACCAAAAAGAGGATTAAGGATAAGGAAGAGGAAATATATCAAATCTAGGTGGAAGAGGATGGTTTTTATCCCAAAATGAGTCTAAAGAAGTAGGAACTGTAGATCAATCCTAATTATCAAACACAGTAGGTAGAAGGTAAAACCATGGCCTTATTATCCAACCTAAAGGGTGGTTATAACATTAAACCATACTTGTAAGTAGGATATTACATTTAAATTACCTAGGAAGTCTAATGATGGATAATCCTAGCCAAATCAATAATTTTATATCACCTAAAAATATATTTAGTTAGATGATGAATAAACCAACCTTAGCTATGTGTAGTTTAATGTCCTAACATTATGAATAAATAGAGGCCTACAAAGTGATAAATAACATGGAATGTAAGGAGTTTTTCAGTGAAGTTGTGATTCATGAGAATAAGGAAGGTTCTAACCAAAGTAAATGTATAACTTGCATGATAAAGGTGAAAAGACTAAATATTATATAGGTAACACATTAGAACAATGCATAGTAATAATCAATGGGTTTACATAAGCACATATATTTAAACAAGAAATGAATAAGATGTAATTACCTAATGTGTGATGATGATGGTGCATGGAAAGATAGTGAGTCTGAGGTGCAAGAGCATGTAGAAAGATAGGCATAAGACATTTAATTTATAAATAGAGGAAGCCACACATTTTTAAATGAGTATTAAATTACAAGGAGCTATAGCTAGTCTTCTTTAAGCTAGGTCAATACTACAAGTAATGTGACATAAAACTATACACCTAAAATTATTTACTATGCATGTATATGTTATGATAGTAATCAAACTTGTGTGACTTGAGGTATTGAAAAGGCTAAGCTACCTCCAGGGTAGGCCTCAAAATGTGTGTAGATCCTACTAATTTTCATAGATATTATATATTTTCACAAAGACCGATCAAATGCAGTTGTTGACCATATGTGCAATAATTCAATGAAGCAATTTGAGCTCAAGAAAATATAAATAGGAATCTTGAAATAGCATTTTTGACACTCAAAATCCAAGGAGAAGACTCTATTAGAGTGATCTTGTGGAGGGATAAAGGAACTTTGCCTAAGGTAATGGAAAGAGAAAGGAAAATTTAAATGATAGGTGAATTCCTATAGCTTTGAGTGAATGTTAATCTAGGGACACCATAGTATAGATATAGAGAGGGAGATAGATCCATGTATGATGACTGGAATAAGTAGAACCAAGAGCTCAATGTATAATTGTAAAACTTATAATATTATATAACCCTCAAGTAAATGACTACATTACAATTTAAGCATAGGTATTCCATGTAGAATTTTGAGGGTTGTGTGGTTAAGGCATCCTTTCATTTTAACCTTTGATTACAACTACACCAAATTATTTCCTTTATCCAACTAATTGAGACACTAGTTTAGTCATATATTAAAGTCATGTTAAATATGACAACAAATTAGAATTTAGGTACACCCTGACATCACACCTAAATATGGACAAAAATAACATATAAAATCAACCTAAATTCATCACTAAAGTCACCATAAAATCACCTTTGAAATATCCCAATGTCATCTCTAAAGTCACCCTAACGTTGCTTCTAAATTCATCCCAAAATCACTTCTAAAGCCATCTCAAATTTGACTCTAAAGTCACCTTAACATCACCTACTAAAATCAACCTAATGCTACTTATAAATTCATACCAAAATTACCTCTAAAGTCACCCTAAAGTTTCTTAATAAATTCACGTTTTGTAAACAACACTACTAGCACCCATTAAATAAGCCTCCCATGTGAAACTTTAAATCTAACTTAAGAGTTATAATTTAAAAAATAAGTGTAGGTGAGATTAAGGTAAATTTACAATCTAAATTTTATAGTGTACATTATTATATTGAATTTAAGGATGTCTTAAAATAAACTATTTTGAATTACATATTTGATGCTTAATCAGGGTTTCATGTGAAGGTTGAGGCATAGAAAAAGTTGAAGCTTTAAAAAATAATCTACTCAAATAATGTTAAACCAAAACCATACGAATATTATGCAAATTCAATTTGTGTATCTTAAATTTACTTAGCATACGTTAGTAGCTTAGTGTTTTACTATTTCTACTTTAATTATTTTTTCCTTTTATCTAGACTAAAAGGTAAAGAACCTTTCTCCAAATGTAGCATGTTAGGTTTATGAGATTGAATCTCATACATAAGGGATTATAGACTAGGGGAAGAATATTTTATGATAACCATAGGCATTGTTCCCAATGATTGAGTATGAATTGGAGTATTAATTTGTGTAAACATTTAGGTTTGCTCAATTGTAAATGGTGGTAAAAAATTATATTCAATAGGTCCATAGGGTTAGAAGTCTTAGAGGATTATCCTTTAGTTGATTCATTGTTTTCTTCTCTAATTTTTTTGATAAACTCATCTTCCATATATTTATTTTTAAAAATAAATCCAGGTAACTATCTTTTATTTATGATATTAAATCTACTAACTTGTTCTACCATTATTTATTGATTAACTAAAATTTGAAAATATTCAACTTGGGAACAACCTAGAGTGTCACTACATCTAAGGTTAAGAAAAATATTTTTTTTAGCTTGGAAGGAAAAAAATAAAAATTTGGAATATTACATCTATTACAGAATTTATTGGAACTAAAAATCCTAAAATATAAATTGAAAGTAAAAAATATAAGGATATAAACCTTAACAACATTCATGGTTATGGTTTTACAATGTTCATATGATAGATGGGTTTACCAATATGTTTGATCAAATTTTGTCAAACTAGGGAATAGTTACCTAGATATGATAAACTATTGTACAAAATAAAAATGCTAAAGATATTCAACAAATGACCCAAATTGATTTTGAACTTGTTAAATCTAAAAATATACTAAAAATGGAAATTACAAAGGGAAATATAAACATAAATAGGAAATTGAGATGCAGATTATTTATGGATATGAGCCTGAGAGGGAGACTATTTTTTCTGAGTGTGGATATGAAATAAGAGTTGGTAGGGATTCCAAACAATAGAATTATAACTAGATAGTAGAGCAATGTATAGTTATCCCAAGGAATCATCGATGTCTTACAAGTAGAAGATATCCTAAACTTATAAGTTATGTATGCATTTTCTTGTATGTTCTTTAGACTATGTGAGCACTTATGATTGGATGTGAATACCATTGTGAAACTCTTTATTCACTTAAAACCATAGCTTAATGACATAGAAATATGAATGTAATCAGGAAATAAAAAGGGGTCAATGGTTGAATTTTTTCTTGACCTCAACACCCCCTATGTTGAGTATTGCCTACATACAAATACTCTAAATATGGATCAATATCCATGTAGTTCTCTCATGATATGGTGGTGTGTGTGAAATATTGATGAAAAATGCTAGATTTTATTATAATCATGGTGTGATTAAGTTCTTCAACCATGAATTTAAGATAAAAAATAGGAAAGGTATCAAATCTAGGTGAAGGAGGATATTTTTTGGCCCAAAGACGGTCTAGAGGAGGAACCATAGAGTAAGCCTACTTAGGCAACACACTAGGTGGAATTGAACACCCTAACCTTCCTAACTAACCTAAAAGGTGGTTATAACATTTAACCATACTCGTAATTAAGAGATTACATTACAAATACCTGGGAAGTCTAATGCTGGAGAATCCCAAATGAATCAACAATATTACAACACCCAAAAATAGAGTTTGTCAGATGAGGAATAAACCAAGTTTAATTATGTGTAGTTCAATGTCCAAACATTTTGAAATGTTATTTTGGACTTCAAAAGAGTCCACTTGTGTGGAATGAAGGTGGATAAGAGTTACACAAGAGCTGAGAATAAAATGGGCACAAGTGTAGGCTAAGGAAATAATAGTGTGTATAAATTTGTAAAGCACATCAAAATGTACTATGGAAAGGAAGAAAGGCACAAATTTAAGGGTTCCCATAATAGTGTGCAAAGAGATAGATGCCGATAAAGTGATAAAGAAGATGGAATGTGATGAGTTGTGTGATGAAGGTGTGTTTCATGAGAATAAGGAAGGTTGCAACAAAAGTAAATTTTGAACTTGCATGTCTAAGGTAAAAGGAGTATTTATTACCTAAATAAGACATTAGAGTAGTGCATAGTCACAGTCGAGGGGTGCACAGAAGCACATAGAGTGTAAACAACTAATGAAGAAGCTCTAAGGTACCCAGTGTGTGATGATGATGGTGCATACAAAGGTGGAGAGTCTAAGGTGCAAGGGGATGTAGAAAGCTAGTTGTAGGATATTCAATGTAGAAACTGAGGAATCAAAAGGTAACTATATGAGTGGTAAATTAAAAGGACCTATAGTTATTCATTCCTTAAGCTAGGTTAGTACTACAAGTGACGCAATCTATAAAAAACGTACAAATGAAAATATTTAGTATCTACAAATATGCTTTGATAGTAATCAGACTTGTGTAGTTTGAGGTATTTAAAAAGCTATGCTACCTCTAGGGTAGGCCTAAAAATGTGTGCAAATCCTACTGAGTTATGTGGATCTTGCATATTTGCACAAAACCCCATCAAATGTAGTTGTCAACCAAATGTGCAAGAATTTAGTGAAGGAATAAGAGATCAAAAAACTAAAAATAGGATTATTACAATAGTATTTGTAACACTCAGAATCCAAAGAGGAGACTTTGTTAGAGTAATCTCATGGAAAGATAAGGGAACTTTTCATAAGGCAAGATAAACAATAATGAAGCTTCACATGATAGGTGAAGGCCTGTAGCTTTGAGTGAATGGCAATCCAGGGACACCATAGTAGAGAGAGGGAGATAGATACATGTATGACAACTGGACTAAGTAGAGCCGAGATCTCAATGTACAATTATAAATCTTATAATATTATGTAAGCTTTAAGTAAATGAATAAAGGGCTATTTTAGCATATATCCATTGTGTGAAACTTTGATGGTTTCATGGTTAAGTCATCCTTTCAGTGGGACCTCTGACCACAACTACCCCAAATTATTTCCTTCATCTAACCAATCAAGTCACTAATTTAGTCAGATACTAAAGTCATGTTAAAGATGGTAATAAATTGGCATTTATGGATGCCCTTGCATCACCTCCTAAATGTGGACATAAAATTACATATAAATTCAACCTAAATTCATCACTTAATTCACCGCAACATCACCTTTGAAATATCTCAGTGTCACCTCTAAACTCACCCTAACATCACTTCTAAATTCATAGCGAAGCTGCCTCTAAAATCACCTTAATGTTTCCTAATAAAATCAGTTTTTTTAAAAAACACTACTAGCACCCTCTAGATACACCTCCCACATGAAACTTTAAATTTAAATTAAGAGTTATAATTTCCAAAAATAAGCGTATGTGACTTTAAGATAACTTTAATGGTCTAAATATTGTATTGTACATTATTATATTGAACATGCGGATGACTTAAAATACATTATTTTGAATTGTATATTTGATATTTAATCATGGTTTCATGTGAAAGTTGAGGCCTCCATCAAGTTGAAGTTTCATAAAAACACTCTCCTCAAATAATGTTAAATCACAACCTTAAAAATATTAAGCAAATTCAATCTGTACATCTTAAATTTTTTGAACATACATTAGTAGCTCAGTGTTCTATTTGTACTTCAAAATTTTTTTTCTTTCATCTAATCTTTTACAAAGATGATTCTCAAACAACGATCTATATGAAAGGTCCATTCTAATTTTATTTTTAATTCTTGCAAATTTTATCAGTGGGAATTTGCATCACTATATGTTTTGTTAGCAATTTTCACTAATTTTTACATATCATTATGCATGGAAGACTGCAGATTGAGGTAAAGAATCTTATAAAAATTTATCCCTGCCGTCATTAATTTTGGATATCATAATTGGAAGATTACAGATTGAGATAGTGAATATTTTCAAAATTTCTCGTTGCAATCATTAAAAAATTAGCTACTTTACCGCTGATAGAATTTTCCAATTTAGATTTTGGTACATTATTGCAAGAATGTTTTAGTTGCTTAGTCGGCCGTAGAACTCCTATTGAGATTTAAGTTACTCAATAACTGGTTGCCAATGGGTTTGGCCATTTTTTTCCTGCTGCGACACATATCTGCGTCCAAGTGAAACAGTCTGCCATTTCTTGGCTCTTCAGACTGTCAACGACAAACAGTTTGAGAAGATTCAGCAGAAGGATATCATCCCACATAGCTGTTTTGCTGACAAATCGTGACAGGTCAACAAGTTGAGGTTATCCGTAGAAATTTTTATCCTTTCGTGGTCATCTTCTTCCACCGCACAATACATAATTCTTAGCAACAAGCCATGACCCTCCATGGAATCCATGAAAACAACATGCCATGTATGTGTTGTAAGTATACCGTTAAAGAACACATTATTTGTTGAGAAATTGTTGGTTATTTCAAAAAAAATGGAGTCCATGGCACATATTATTGAAACTCACTTCACAACAACACAAACTGTTGTCTCCTTGGAGTGAGTGATCGAAAGGATTTATTTTCAATTTTATTATAGATAAATGAATAAAATGTGTCAGCCACTGGTATGATGGGATCCTTTAATGTGCAAAGAATTTATAAATTAATGTTGGTGCATCTCCCACCGTTTCATTTTCGTGTTTTTTTGGCTTTCCTAAAATATTTCCATTTTGCTGAGGGAAGACGCCTCAATATTTTAACCATATTTTGTTTGTGATAGACCTATCTTCAAATAGTCAACGATTCTATTGAATTCAACCACACATAAATTCTATAATTTTTAATTTTCTTAGCATCTTTTCATATCCCGTAAAACTATTATATAAAATAGTTAAACACCCAATGACATAAGGGAAAAAGCACGCAATATTCTTACTTAGAATGCATAAATGTAATGGCATCAGCAGAAAGACACAAATTCTAGAGTTCTATAAGTGTAATTTATATGTTAATGAGAACCATTTCCAATTCACTTTTTGTATAACTTCCATCTATTCTCGTTTTTATCACTTTTTTATTTTTATTATGTTACGTTTTTCATTTTTCATTTGTGGGCATTATATAGGTCAAATTCGCTAAGAAATCATTTCAGATAGATTAAGACAAGCGAGGAACTCCAAATTTGAGCCCCCCATGGCCATGAAAATCCCTTATTAGTGCCTCATGAAATTTAGTCGGCTCTATCATGTCGAACCATCTGCAAAGAGTCTCTGAGTTCACCTACCTAGCGAAATACATGCTTGAAAAAGAAGATGTTCAGTGGGCAAATCTCTTTTATGAAAAAACTATGGTGGAAGGGTGAGACCAAATGGGAATGTGCAGGGGTTATAAATGGGAATGAGGTGTTAAGGATAGGGAGATGAGTAATGACAGAGCTTGTAGAATACAAAGAAGATATTTTGCACAAATTGACATGATTTTAATTGATAGAGGAAGTAGGAGGTGGCATGGCACAAGGGAAGAAAGGGAACACAAACTAAAATAATGATGTGGGAGAAGAGACGAAGGAATTATGACGAGAGATGTTGCAAGTTCATAATGGTAAATTAGATAGGATTGATCTTTCAATACAGTTGAAGATGTCTACGTAGAAGTCGAAATTAACCAGGTCATCAGTTCCTTGATTGACTTCTCTATAGCAATGAGAGAAGAAAATATACTCATAGAAGATAAATTGACGACCCTAATGAAGAGTGGCATTAAGTTTCCATTTAGTGGCGGATCCTTTTCAAAGGGTATTAATGACCCCGTCTCCCTCGATTTTTAACTTCATTTCTCCTTTGTCTTTCCTAGTTTAGGGTGAGAATAAGAGTGTGCATTTTTGTCTCATTGTTCATGGTAAAATAAAGTAAATATGATATAGCTATGAGGAAGGTCCCTATGTCTGACCTCAAAATGCATCCGACTCTATTTTTCCTTCGCTTACCGCTGGGTGCTGCGTCAAATTTAAGCTTCCCGCATCTAGCTTGGGGAAGTTGCTAGAAGGAGAGCTATGTAGAGTTCATATTTAGTTGAATCCCATGAACAGAAATGTTGAGAAAGTGTATTATTCAGCTTACGTAACTCTATTAAGACTTAAGCTTGCAGCCTAAATTTCATTTGTGTTAGATTTGATTCCAGTGGATTCAATTTATTTTGATTGGTTGAATTATCATAGTCCTAAAACTAAAATTTTAGTAAATGCAAGATCAAAATCAAAATCTTACTACTTTCAAGTCAAATAGTAGTGTACAAGAAAGGTAAAAATTTAAAAAAAAATATATGAGGTTTTAATAGAAAATATTTTATGAGAGGATATGTGAAACTACAATATTGTGAGTTTTTCACATTTAAATATAAATTCCTTTATATCCATTTGTAATTATAAATGAATATTATCAAAATAAAACATAGAAGTTTTTTAATTTTAATATAAAAAGTGATGTGAAAAATGTTCCTTCAAAAGGCTGAGATGTTTTTTCATATTTCAAATTTGAATATATATATATAAATGATTTTATTAGTTTATGACATTTTAATACTTTTCTATTTTTATTTTGAGTTTTTAAGGTTTTTTGGAGAATTTGTTTCACACCAAACCCTAAATCGATTCCTTATATAATTGAGAGAGGCATTTATAATGAACAGGAAAATTATCTATCTGGATATGCTTTCCAACAAATATTACCATTTACAATTATGATCAATATATAGGAGATATGGTGACAATAAAGTGATGTAGTAATGGTTTATTAGTTTTTCTTAGTATTAATCCTCAATAAAAAATCTAAAACTTTCACTTAGATCAACTAAGGAATGAGATCTGAAACTATAGAAATGCATGTAAGGGAGTATTTTTACAAAAATATGAAACACTAATTTTGCATTCAACACAATGCAGGTCATGATAGTATAATATATTATTGATAAATAGATTTTAATAAAATTTAAATACAAATAATGATATATATTTAAATAGTTTTCAAATAAATATAAAAGAATAAATGGAAAACAATTAATTCATTCCACCATTAGAGATAAAATGAAATATAAAGATTAGAAATGTATCTTTAATATTATAAGATTATAAAATAATTGTCAAAATCTTGTAGCCAAAAATAGTGAGCAACAGTAACTAAAATATTACACAAAAAATTTACAATGATAATAGATTAATGTACATGTCATCAAGTTTCAAACCCAAAAAATTTAATCCAATAACTTTTTTTTTACATTATTGTGTTTATTTAATTTAGAGCTTCAAAAATCTCTCTCAAATTCCATGTAAAACATTTAATTAATATATTCTTTAAATTTAATTTAATTATTATTAGTCCCATAAACATTTTTATGGTATGAAAAATAATATTTTAATAATTACAATAATTTATCACCTAAACAAATTAATATTATAAAATATATCACCAATCCAAACTTCAATACTACAATAAATATTAAAATAATTACTTGATTTCTGTATTTAATATTCAGTATATTTCAAATCTCTTACTGCAAGTCATGTTGAATGTCCATAGATTCGAGGGTGATGTAACTTGACATTTTATCTTTACGGGCGAAAGAGAATGTGAAGGTCCAGCGCACGGGTCATGAAAATCCAAATTAAGTGAATAAAAAATCAAATCTGATCGCTTGCAGTCTTGTCGATTTCGAAAACAATACTGTATCTTTATGAAAAAAAGCGATTTGGGCTGCAAAATTCCAATTTTAATGAACAGAAGATCATACCGGTCTGGTTGAATCCCGTAAGAATTGAGGTTTATCTGATTTAACATTTGTGAATTCGGATCATAAAAATCAAGATTTGGTGAATAGAATATGGAGATCTTACTTTCCTACTAGTCTTGCTAAATGCCAAAACAATTAAGACGTTTTTGTTTGAAGTTTATTTCAATATCGGGTCTCAAAAATTATATTTTAATGAATAATCAAAATCTTACATCTTAGCTTACCAGTTTTGACTTTACCTCTATAAGCACTGCATAAGTTTGACACATCTTTATTCTCTCTCTCTCTTTTTCTTTTTTTTTGGGGTTCAAAAACGTTTTTTTATATGACTTAGGAGTATATAGTGTTTCTTTGACTTAGTGTTAAGATAAAATTATCATCATTAAATTTATTTGAAGCTTTCAATATAGGAGACTTTGTTTCTTGGATTTGCAAAGTACACATTGATGCAGGGGCAAAGTTCACAAATCTTTCAACCATGTCATTTCAAAAATAATAGACCAACATTTGAAACGTATTATATTGAGAGCTGTTAAAAAATACAGATTAAATATAATACTAAGCTGCTCAAGAAAATAAAATAATATATTATTTTTTCACGGAAATGAGCAAACTACAAAGATTCAAAAGAAATACCCTTTTTATTCAATGATTGAATCATTGTTCATTATCTTGATATATAACAAAAGAGAGAACTATAATAATGAGTTTGAAAAACAGTTTTAAAAATATACTGCCCTAGCTTAATCTAAATGCATGGAGTAAACAATAGTTTATAAATAAATAAAAAAAAATAAACTATCATGCAAATCATGCAATCAAACATGCTAACTAAGTATTGATCATGCATGCAATTCGAACATCTTCTTCAATCTCCCCTTAGATGATCAATGAGGATGATGCCCAATTGATGTTGTAAAACAACAAAATTGATAATAGGAAGAGCTTTGGTAAAAATATCAGCTACTTGGTTAGATATGTGATAGAATTACAATTCCACTTGCCCATCTTGAACCAAATCCTGAATGAAATGATCTTGGATCTCTTATGTTTTTTGATGTAGCATGAAACACATGATTCTCTATCATGGCAATAGTGCCACTATTATCACAAAAAAGTGTAGTTGGATTCTCCTGAATCAAATGTAAATCCTTCAATATCCTTTGAATCCATATTTCTTGAAAACTTACTATCTTTGTTGTAATATACTCTACTTTTGTTGAAGATAGATCCATGGTTGGCTACTTTTTACTACTCCAAGATCCAACTCCACAACCAAGTGGGAATACATACTAGATGTAGGTTTTCCATCATCATTTAAACCAACCCAATCAGAATTTGTCTAGCCAACTAGCTCAAAATTTTTAGTGGAATAATAATGAATGTCAAAAGTTTGTGTACCACTCACATCATATGATTCTTTTTGCATCACGCTAATGAGACTCATGTAGACCCTGCATGAATCGATAAATGAGACTCACAACATACATAATGTCAAGTATTGTTGTAGTGAGTACATGAGGATACCAACCAAATGTATGTACAAAGTAACATCTAACTTATAACTTGCATCTTTTTTGGTTAATTTTTCACCAAGTTCTATGGGAGTTACAACTGCAGTGGATGTCATCATTCAAAAAAAAAATAATAAATCATATACATATTTTTTTTGAAAAATGAATATACTTCCTAATTATTTTTGCACTTCCACCCCAAGAAAGGAATGCATGAGTCCTAGATCTGACATTTAAAATTCTTGTTTCATTTCTACCTGAAATATCTCCATGAGAGTTTTACTATTACTTGTATAAATAAGATCATCAACATAAATACAAACATTGATAATATCATTACAAATATGTTGGACATACATGGTTAGCTCTAAATGGCTTCTATTGAATCCCTTCTTCAATAAATAACTATCAATCCTTGCATGCCAAGCACGAGGATCTTGATTCAACCCATAGAGTGCTTTCTTCAACTTGTAAACCAATTGTTCTTTGCCTGGAATTTAATAGCCCATGGGTTGTTCCACATAGACTTTCTCATCTATATAACCATCAAGGAAGGTTGATTTTACATCCATCTGATATACTGTCCATTTGTATTGTGCAACAATTGCCAAAAAAATATTGATTGTATCAAGTCTTGTAGTTGGAGTGAAAGTCTTTGAATAATCTACTTCATCTATTTGTGTAAATCCCTTGGTAACTAGTCTTGCCTTGTTTCTTTTCATAGAACCATCAGCATGATATTTCACCTTATAAATCCATTTGACACCAATTCCCTTTTTGTCTCTTGGAGGTTGCATTAATTCCCATGTATTATTTTTATCAATTGCTTACATCTTATCATTTTTAGCATAAATTCATACTACTTCTTTCACTGCTTCTTCATATAGAGAGGGTTCAACTTGAATTACACTAAGCAAAGCAATATTAGCAATTAGATTAACATTACTTCTATGATAAATTTCATTTAAACTTTGTACCTTTCTTGCAGAGCTTGGATTTGATATTGGACTTGAACTATCACCTGAAGGTGTGCTAGTAGATGAACCTAGTGAACCTGACTTAGAGAGCTTGAACTTGAGCAACTATTGGGGCTTGAACTTCTACTTGAGCTTGTGGGGAGAGAAGGAAAACTTCCATCTTCTTTGTCCACTATTACTAATTTTTTTTGTTGTCCACCTTTTTTCCTTTACCATTCTCCCCCTTCATCAACAACCACATCCTGACAAACAATCCATTTCTTTGTGTTGGTATTATAGAATCTATATCCTTAGTTGCATTAGAATATCCCACATAGATACAATGTTGGTATTTTGCATCCAACTTCTTCTGCTTCTAAACTAGAATATGAACATATGCATGATAACCAAATACACGAAGATGAGTTACTGAAGGCTTGTATCCACTCCAAGATTCCTTTGGAGTGATGTTATAAACTACTTTTGAGGGGCTTCGATTCAAGATGTATATTTTTTTTCCCACTACTTCTTCCTAATAATAGTTTGGAAGATTTTTTTAGTGCAATATACTTTATTCCATCTCCATAATGGGATGGTTCTTTCTTTCTACAATACCATTTTCATGGGGGATATAGGCTACAGTAAGTTGTCTCTTGATGCCATTTTTGTTTTAAAAAAATTAGAAAACTCTTTGGAAGTGAATTCTCCCCCTTATCTATTCTAAGTATTTTGAGATAATACCCATTTTGTTTTTTAGCCATGGATTTAAAAATTTTGAAGCATTCAAAAGCTTTGGATTTACTCTGAAGACAATAAATTCATGTGTGGCAAGAAAAATCATCAATTAAAATAAAAAGATAAAGAGTTTTACCCAAATATTTCTCTTGCATAGCACCACAAATGTTAGCATGCACAAGCTCTAGAGGATATTTTGCTCTCTAATATTTATTCATTGGAAAATTATGTTGATGTTGTTTACCAAGTGCACACCTTGACCAAACTTCTTCTTTTGCCTGAATTGGTAAAAGTCCTCACATCATATTCTTCTTGTGAAGCAAATTTAATCCTTGAAATTTTATATGACCATAATGTTGATTCCATAACAATGAATCATATTTGGTTGCTTTGAAGGCATGCATAGTAGCAGAGTGCAATGTGAGAGGAAATAACCTATTCTCTATCATAGGAACATTTGCTACAAGATGATAATTAGTTGACTTATCAAATATTTTACAACAATGATCTTCAAATATAATTTTAATATTTTTTTGATACAAGATGCCCAATACTTAAAAGTTTATGTTGTAATTTGGGAACATGCAAAGTATCATGAATATTAGTAGTTTTTCCTTGCTTAGTCTTGAAATGATTATTTGAATAATTTGGACTTATACCCACTAAAGTGGAGTGGAGAAAATTTTGATTAAAAATATATTTTCTATATTCCAAAATAAATTTAACTATTTTAAACTATTTGGGCATATATCATTTCAAATGAATTGGGCTATTTCACATAATTTAGACTTAAACCTACTAAAGATGAGTGGACAAAATTTTCTCAAAAAATAATTTTTCTATATTCCAAAAAAATTGGATTGTTTCAATCCTTTTGGGCATGGATCATTTCAAATAAATTAGGTTATTTAAAATAATGTAGACTTATAATCATTAAAGTGGAGTGGATAAAATTTTCAACAGAAATAAACTTTTTATATTCCAAATAAATTGGACTGTTTCAAAGTATTTGGGCATAGATCATTTTGAATAAATTGGGATATTTAGAATAATTTATACTTATATCCACTAAAGTGGAGTGCAGACATTTTTCTAAAAAAATAATTTTTTTATATTTCAAATAAATTGGACTATTTCAAACCATTTTGGCATAGATCATTTCGATTAAATTGGGTTATTTCAAATAATTTTGACTTATACACACTAAAGTGGAGTGGAGAATATTTTATCTATAAATAGATTTTTATATTCCAAATAAATTTCACTATTTCAACCCATTTGGACACAAATCATTTTAAATAGATTGGACTATTTTGAACATATGGCATGCTTTTAGGCCTTAAAACTAATTGATCCTTTAAGGTAGGTTATGTTAATGGGACACATTGCACCATTTTATTAGGCCTCTGCCTACACCTCAATGAGATAGTCCCATAGAATCAAAATCTCAAAGTCTACTAATAAGTGTACTAATGCATGAAGTATTTAATCAACCAATTTCATCTTTGGCCCTCCTTACTAGACATAGTCCCAATCCCGAGCACTCGAAAAAAGGTACCTTGAAGGTATCACAAAACCCCTCAGGGTATCTAGAATATAAAGATGAGGAAGAAAAAGTATGTGTAGGGAATCACTGCATTTAAAGGTGAGGAATAACACTCATGCTCAGGTAGTCAATTGATTTAAAGAGGTTGGAAAAATTTTCAATATCAATTGAATCTATTTTTTCTATTATACTTCACATAATAGAAGCCCCTGCTAGGCCTAGTAAAATTTGTTACTATGTAATTTTGTCCTACTAATTCCCTTCTAGGCATCACACAAAAAAATATAAGAAATTATTATGTGCAATTCAGGTAGTTTAACACATGGTGGCTTGAAGCTCTAGCTTTGATCAGGGCACACCCTCAAATTCCATAGGATGCCATATAATATTTGGGGTCACATGCATTGGTAAAAAAGTTGTAAAATGGTATTGAAATTAAGGTACATGAGAACAAGTTATGAAAAAAACTCAAATATAACAAGAGTTGTGAGAGAAAGCTACCAAAGGTGATCACTAGAAGAAGGAGGAAGCCAAGTGCAAAGTAGAGGCACAAGCTACCAAAGAAAAATTTGAGGCTAATGTCAGAGCTAAAGTGGAGGATGATGCTAAAGTTATGGCTAAGGTAGATGTCAAGGCCAAAATTGAGTCCAGATCCAAGGTCAAGGTCCAATCCAAAATTTGGGCTAAGGCCATAGCCAAGGCTTAAGCTAAGGTTGGGGCATAAATTTTGAAAGAAAATGAAGCTAAGGAAAAGGCAAAAGTGTAATGTTCAACATCCCACAAGGATGTGACCTAATTAGGTGCACTAGAAGAGATTTCATTATCAAATTCTCAGGCTTCTACCCAATGTTTTTTGGATATCCCTACCACATCATCTCATCGTACTACTTTCTTGCTTTTATTGGCTTAATCTGTGTTAGCTTTTGCCATAGTCACAGCCACATTCATTGCGCTTGCTCCCACTTCCATTGAGACATATTTGGATGTTTTTCATCTAATATTGTCTAATAAAATTGAAGGATCAAATGCATTCCAAGAAACCATTGAGAAAAATGCTTCAGACATGCAACAAAAAGTTTTTGGACTACATCAAGAGAAAGTTAAAACATAAAATCAAATGGTTAAGGCTAGGTAACTCATCAGTGATACTTCTCCTACTATAGTTATGCAAGTCCTTGGTGATTATGTAATGTATAAGGATAGACAACTCAATCCATTATTGAATCAACTAACAAAGAATTAGTTAAGCGCACAAAAACTACTCACATTGCACACCCAAGGGCAGGCTATTCACACTAACATGGAAGCCATCTTTAAACTAATGGATGAATATGTATAGGTCCTAAAAGATATCTTGAAGGGCATTATAATATCTTCAAAGGTACCCTTATACCTATTTAAAAGGTATCTCCTAGAAGATACCATCAAGGTATCTTCTAGGTCATTCCCTGAAGGTTCTTATTGTACCTTCAAGGGTTTTCCTATTGGATACCTTGAGCATGCCTATGATTTGAATTTTCTTCTATTACACACACACACACACACACACACACACACACACACACACACACACACACACACACACACACACACACACACACACACACACACACACACAAGTACTTCTTATTAGAATAATCAAAGGACAAATTGATTTCCTATTAGATTTTCATCTTAGAAACCTATTATTAGAATGAAATAGAATAATAAATAGGCATCAAGGATAAATTATGGATAAAAACAAGATAAGAAATTAGTTCATCTAATAATATAATCCCATTTGATGTTTCCCAATGTTACTTAGTCATGAAAAATATGCCAAGTTTGATCGATAGCCATTAAATTTTAGAACCAAGGAAAAATAGGGACTACAATTACATTCTCATCAGGTTGTTAAGGTTTTCATGAGCCTAAGGTAATTGAATTGGCATCGATAAATAAGTTTAATGAGATAGAGACTTGAGAATTGTTTATTGTTCATTAGGAAGATCTTCATGAGTAGGCGTCAATATACTAATGGATGAAATTTAGAAATTTCAAGATAATCGGATGGAATATACACTTGGAAGGAGATTAGCTTTTAAAATTGGACCTAATTCAATACTTTCAAAGTATCTCCAACTATAAATCAAATTGTACTTAACAAGACCAAAACATTACTAAATTAAAATTGATAAATCTGAAATGAATTAGACTACATTTGAAATAATTTAGAATTTATTTGTATGAAATTGATGATAATTTTTACTATAATTATATTTTATAATCAATAAATACACTTGAAAGAATCATATGGTGAAGTTACATCCTTCCAAACAATGGTTCACAGTGGCTAGCATGGATTTTATGCTTTCTCCCAAGAATGTGATGACAAATGTCATTTTTATTCTCCAATCATTTTCATATTTTCGAATTCCATTCCCAATATATATACTTGAAGTAACATAACTCATTTTTAGGTTTTGATTTGTATCACAGTTTTGACAATTACAATCAGTGAACATCAAGCTGGTAATTGAAAAATTGTCTCCAAATGTCCCTTAAAAAATAAATTCATCTAATTTATTCATGTTTATATTGAAGGGATTAGAATATATTTTCTCCAAAACAAACATGAAATTTTAAATTATGTAACCCATGGCTTTAAGGAGTAGACTCAAATGATTGTCCTCTATCATTGACCAAATGCCAACATGAGAAAAAGACTGCAATGCCACCTTCAAATTTTCTTTCGAATGATCTTGAATTTAGTATAACATATTTTATATTTTATAATAATTTTTTCCCGTATCATTAATTTTCATATATATTATTTATGCACAACAAATAATAATTCATCCAACCCCAAAATCAATAGTTTTTAGAAGTTGATTTTAACACTGCCTTTGAAATGTCTATAATTTGTTAAAAAAATAAAATTTTATTAACAATATTATATTATAATAAATATAACATGTAAATTTTCTAAGACAATTTTTTACATTTAGATTGATCATTGATGCACTTTAGATTTACATTTCATATTCTAAGATATAAACATAATGCATTTCATTTTATGGTTTTTTTATTTGCATTTTCTTAAATCTTATAAAGATTCATATAAACATATATAAAAATATATACATGCTCAAGCACATGTAACTATACTCATTATACATGGATGTACCATTTGTAGTGTCAATTTTGTAACATACACATGCATATACATGTTTATAACTAATCCTTATAACTTGACCATAACTTGATCATATTATGAGATAATTTGGTTTTGCCATAACTCGTTTCCCATAGACATTCGTAGGGATTTAACATTGATCAACCAACATCTATATTCTTACATTAATTAAAGTATCAGTTGTTATTATGCATACCAATACATATTTATATGTTTATACAACCCATCACAACAAATGAAATATGACTTATTCTAAAGAAAATTTCACTATCACTAAATTCAAATGAATATGCATCTATAGTTGAATCCCCTTCATATACTTCTAATAAGACACATAAAATTAAAAACTATTTATATCTATAGAAATATATTTATTTCTAGTGAAATATAATTTATTCATTTCTTTCCTTAGATAAAAGAATTCTTATATCTAGCATGCATGTGCGCGCGCACGCGCGCACACACACAGATTATAGAATTCAAATAAATATTGTGATTATGATAATTTTTATGAAGAATAGATTTCATATTAAGAATATATATTCTTATTATGAAATCTATTCTTCATAAAAATTCTCATAATCCCAATATTTCTTTCCATTCAAAGAAATCATTTTTATATTGATAAAGATCGTGGATACTCAACATCAAATTTTATTGCATTGAATAAATAGTGTAACACATATTGTGTTATTTTAAATTGGGTAAATTCAACATGAAAATAATATTTTAATGGGTAAATATAACCATATTCAGGTCAACACAACAATAAAATGAACCCACACTTCCAAATACCAAGATAATGCAAGTCTATATTTTATTGTCTTCTACAATCTCATGTCCATAAATAAAATGTAAATTGTAATGTGTTTAAATAAATAAAGATAATTAATATATTTTAGTGTATGAAATTATATAATTACACATTCATTGAAATGGGTTTCTCCTTTTTTTTGCCTTTTTTTAGTTTGTACAAGTGCATTATTTCAGTAATCCTTTTGTTCTTTATTCCCTGCAAGGTATTATATAATGTAGTGAGTAAAAATTATTAATCATCAATTGATTTGATATTTTTATTTAAAAAATATGTCTTTTTTAAAAGTCTTACCTTATGTTATTCTTGTGGAGGCATCAAGTTATAGAGCTATGTCATGGGCTGTTATATTGGAGGCACAAAGTTGTAGAGCTATGTTGGGAACTATTTTAATTAAGACATAAATAGATGAGGACATATTTTGTCATTATTATAAATAGTTATAAGTAAAAAATTATATAATTGTAAAAATATGCATGATCTTATCTTACCTTCTTCAACTTCCAATGTGTCATGTTAATTTATTTGATTTTCCATTATTATTGTTTCTCCACTTGCATGCAATTCTATTAGAGCTACACAATGAAAGATTTATAAGCTCTTAGGTTTAAAACATAAAGCATACACAATGAAATAGTATTAAGATGTTATATTTGAAAAATGAAGTATGATTATAAAATAAATTAAAAATGTTATGCACCTAGTAATGATAGAATAGGTTGTTCTTGTATTGGTATCTCTGAATTTGTCAAATAATTTTGAAATTGAACATTCAAAATAGTTTTTTCTTCAATTTTTATAATGAGAAATAGTTTTGTTTACAATTGTGTACAAGCATGCACCAATCCAGCTCATGTATATACTTCTAGCACATCACATGTATCTAAATTATTGAATGTAAAGATATGTCTCTCCCAAAACATGTTATCTATTTTAGTTTTGAATGGAATTTTTATTTTATTTGAATCAATCATTTAAAATTTTGGTACTTATTTATTTATGAAAACACCTTCCTCTAATTTACTTTGTTGTGAATGGAGGATGAAATCTTCAAGCTAAAAATTAATAGAATCTTGAAAAAAAATGATATCTGTAATATGAGTCCAATTGAATCCATCACTATCTGGACCTCAAAGTATGACATCCATTTTTTGCATGTAATAGAAATGACCAACACGTAGATTTATGAGAGAGGTCTAAATGCTAGATAATTATTCAAGTTTTTGAATCATGAATACATTAAAATCCCCAGTAATAACTTTATCAATCAATTCTTAGAGAAATAGGTGAAAATTTTCTTCCTTAAAATCTTCAATGATATTTAAAAGATCAATAATTATCAAATCAATGTTCACACCAATAATGAACATTACACTGAAATCTTCTAAAATGGATTGTCAAAGACATGGGGGGCATAATGATAGCTAGATATTTACATATTCATCATGGGAAGGTGACCTCCATCACTATCTAGATATTTTATTAATATGATTATTGAATATAGAGATAATTCTTCATAGCTTTTTTATTTTTTGAAATACCTTCATTCATGATACAAATCATCAAAACTTTTCATAGAAATTATATAATTCTCCATTCCCTCTTCAGATGTGGATTTTTTTTATACAACTAGTGTCAAATAATGGTTGGTAAAATAATCTGATAATTTTTTATAATATTTTACTTTCTATCTTCATCATTTTTGCACCAAGTATCCATGTTGTTGTACCCAGGAATTTTCAATAAGGAAATAGACCCTTTTTTTAATAAATATTCTAGTTCTATTTTTTGTTTGTCTAAAACCCATTGAATATTTCTAAGTACTAATGTACCAATCATATTTAAATCTTTTTCATCTGAACCAAGCAAAGTACCACTTTCAAACAAATTAAACATCTTATCAAAATAATCTCAAATAGTTTGTTTCATGAAAAGAAGACATTTTCTCTCTTGTAAGTGTTGTGCTTAATAGTTTGTTTATGTAAGAAAGTGTCTATCTTGTTCATGTATTTCTTCCATATTTTTTTGCCTATTTCAAGATTGTTCCTACCTCTCAATTGGATAAAGTCATGGGTAGATCAAACTCTTTCTACATATGAAGCCTTATAAATTATATCATCGACTTCATTCAAGTGGTTACATATTTTGTGAATAATATGGAACGGAGTAAAAGTTTTCAGAAATCGTGCCCTTCTAATAGAAAATTTGTTCTTAGTGATAATGAATTGTATTCTTTATCTGAAATAATTCTCTATTGTGATATAATTATGTGTTGGCCATTTGTAATTTTGAACCTTACATTTTTTTTCTCTATCATATCTTCAAGGACTTATTTTGATTCAATAATACATTGAGGGTTATTGGATCAAAAAGTAATTAAAAAATAAGTTTTCATTAGAATATCATTATGTTTTAAAAATGAATGAATTATAGCATTTACCCCTCTTTTATTCATATTTATTATTTTGTTATTAGCATCCTCCAATTCACAGAGCTCTACTGGAATATTTAAGGCATAATTTCTAGAGAAAATATTCTATGTAAAGAATCCACTATGTCTGATCAAAATTTTATGCCAATAAAAGTGTTTCAACATTTTATTTGGTATTATATTTCTCTATTGTTGTGAGTAATTGTATAGCCTTTTTCAAAACTGCATACAAATATGTTGCCCTTGTTTGCCTTATTTTTTTCAATGTTTTCTATCATGATTACGGGGTATCTTAAATACATGTTCACATGGTGGCAAGTGGAAAAAGTCGTTTCCACTTGTTCATATTTTTATTTCAACATATTTTCTATTATATGATCAAATTATCTTTATCTATTAGCCCAAACATTTCAAAGTTGTCATAGCTATTCAAATAAAACCAATATATTTCACAAGAAGGAGAAAAAATATTTTTTGTCAATTCCATTTTACTAGAAGTAAATTTATTGAAATTAGTTGTATCATAATGGAAAATTACCTCTTCTCAATTCCATACATACAATTAGAATTGAAGGGAATATTCAAGTTCATCCTTATGATAAGCAAGGATTATTTCAATTTGAGAAGATTATATATATATATATATATATATATATATATATATATATATATATATATATATATATATATATATATATATATATATATATATATATTTGGCAGACTAAATAACTCAAAACACCAATCAATAAGAACTTTGTCTCCACCATAAATTAGAAGATGGTGATGTGAATTTCATTTTAGTTTTGGTATTTTAAATGGTAATATATCCAAATTCTCTTGGATTGAGGTCTTTTTTTTCCTTTTAAGTGTGGGAATTACTTTCTTGTCCAAAGACATTCTATAAAGCAATTAAAATGATTTAAATAATGATATTTTATAAAATGTAAGTTGCTTATTTCATTAGTTACAAAACTATTTGTGATTAAGTAGTGATTAATTGTATATCAACAAATGTGAATTCTAAAATAAAATATAAAATACATATTAAATTTTTGTATTATATACACTAACTTCAACATAAACTCATAATGTATAACCAAACCAAAAATAAATTATATGTAGAGAGATTTGAAAATCATTCAAAGGGGATGGGCTAAAAGTTGATTTTACATTTAAAACATATTAGGCACCAAAAAATAATAATCTAATGGGAAAAGGAATCCACAAACATTGGTTTCAAGGTAGAAATATGAGGGGTAAGTATGTTTCTAATATGTGTCAAAATGCCCATCAATAATTACCTTCAAGCTATATCCTAAGAGATACATTTAAAACATGAATAAGAGATAATTTTTCCTTCAATGTATCTCATAGGAGATACCTTCATGCTAACCATGATGGTATTACAAGTGTATTTCAAGGCCTTTGAAGTAAACTCTTAGGAAACACCTCAAATGGAGTTGTCGTAAATTTAAAATAATGTTGCATGTATCTCCTAGTAGATACCTTCAACATGCACATGAGTAAAATTTTCCTTCACCTTGAAAGCACTATTGGGTCATGATTTGAAGGGCCTTGTAATACTTGAAAGGTTACCTTCAAGGTATATCCTAGCAGATACATTCAAGTTACCTATGAAGGTATTGCAAGACCTTTGAATGCATCTCTTATGAGATATGTCCAAGGGAATTGCCATACATTAAAGGGGACATTGAAGGTATCTCCTAAGAAATGAATTGCCTTGTAATACCTTCAAGGGTATTGTGAAGGTATCTCTTAGGAGATATTTCAAATGGCATCATCATATATTCATGTGGATGTTGAAGGTATCTCCTAAGAGATTAAGGGCCATGTAATACCTTCAAAGGTACCTTTAAGGTATCTCCTAGGAGATTCATTTGTAACATGCATAATAGTGTATTATTTTTTTATGGTATCTACTAGGAGATACCTTCAAGTTACCCATGAAAGTGGTAAGGGAGACTCTTTGAGTCCTTATGTGAAGTAAGTTTACAACTAATAATGTTTCTCATGTTTATGTGAGGTAGTTTAGAATTAATAACGTCTCTCATGACTAATAGACCTATGTGTAGTCTTATGCCAGACAACAAGGCTATGTGAAGTGTATAAGGGATTCATTGAGTAGATAGGTGTTTCAATCAAAGAATTTAATTATCAATACAATGATTTTTATGTATATGGTTTCCTTTATATTTTATTGAGGTGTCAATTTTTCTGAATTCCAAAATTCAATGTGAAACCCATTAAAATTACATACCTCATAAGAAAGAGCACTAACACAATTACATAGCAATTAAAATTGATTTCTTCTTGTATTGATGAAAAGTTCTAAAACTTTGGAATGAGGGATTTACATGTATAATTAGACTTGGGGAGGGGTCACCTCATCTCCAAGTTCATGCATACTCATAGTTACATTGTGAAATTAGAATATAAGTTTTAATTTTAGTCTCAAAGTTACATGTATACATGCTCTTAATTAATTACTACTATGTCTAAAAATAAGTTGGCATGTATAATGTGATGTGATGTGTGAAGGCTCATAAATGGCCTAGGAAAATTTTACATTGAATTGATAAATATAAGTAAACTATGAGTAAAATAATTAGTATTTTAACATGTATACAAAATTAGCCTTCAACTCAAGGTTGACTGGGTGTTTGCATGATGTTCATGGTTGTTGGAAGCATTGAATTGGGTGATTGTACTAAACTAGATGTTGAAGCCTCAACCTTCTTCTTCACATTCAAATCTTGATAATGCTTTTTCCCAATATCATATTATTACTAAATAATGTCCAAATTTAGAAATGGAGGTTTATGTACCTTGTTTACTTATTCTAGGAGCCTTGCATGCTTAGGTTTTGTATTTTTAAATTTTAATCTGAATATATCCACCTCCATCACCTTTTTTCTTGAAAAACTCAACTCGGCTTCTATCTCCTCCAATGAAAGTCTTTGAAGACTCTTCTTAATGTTGGTGGTAGTATAGTAAAGAAGTTGATCAAAATTGATCCTACTTATGAGCGTATCCTTTGAGTCTCTTATCTATGAAAAATTTAATTCTTCCAGGATCTGAAAAATAAGAGTTTCATTCTCTAGATATTTAGGCATTACTGCCTAAGCTATCATGAGCCATTTCTTATCCTCTTAGGTCTTAATGACCACCAAGTTGAGTGCATTTGAAGCCTCTAATGGTGCTATCATATCAAGGTGGATATAAATATTATTGGTCATATAAATAATGATCAATTTCAAATTATTTTCATCCTCTTTCAAAAAATTTAAAAACATTTTGTGATTCTCAATCATATGAGGGGCCAACTCCACCCTCATTATAACAATAACCTTAAGAATATTATACAACCTAGATGTAACACTCTAGACCTGAGTTTCCAAGAACATGAGATATTTTCTATTGTTCCTTTATTTATTCCAATTCTTTCACAAGATCTTGTCTAGACATTTTAGTTCCCCCGTGTAGTTTTAGAAATGCCTCCTTCTATGTCTCAAAATAGGACTTGAAGTCCTCTATGTATGGGGATTGCCCTGATTTCCAATTATTTCTCTTCAAAAATGTAAAAACATATTTTCTCTCTTCCAAAATGACCCCTCTTCTATCCTTATCTTCCAATTTCATCTTCCTTACCCTTTCAACACTCCTTGTAGATTTATCAAGTATAGAACTTATCATGGGAAGCTCAATGATTATTATATTTGGTTTCTTAGAATCCTTGACCCTAGATCAGTTTCCCACTAAGGGATGACCAATTATTTTAGGTCTTTCAGTCGAGTGCCCTCAGTTGTAATCTCAACCAATGTATATTCTAATTGGTTGAGTGATGAGTCAAGAATGGAAGGCCATATGATCTTAGACCAATCCACACCTTCATATTGGGGCAATGGGTGGATTGTGTATACTTATTTCTTCTTTCCATCTTTCTCTAAAGATGTCATAGTGGTGCATCAAGAGGAGTTGGGGGAAGGCATTGGTAAGTCTATCTAAATTGTTAAAACATGAAGTTGGGAAATTGACAATGCTCCTGTGACCTTTTTGGAAGCATTTTTATTGAGTTTAGGGGGTGTTAGGGTAGTGTAAAAAGTAACTATAAAATTAGGGGAGGGAATTGAGGCTGCAAAAGTAATTGGTAGAGTTAAAACAACTTAAAAAGAGGAGACAATAGGGATAGAGGAGACATCCTCCACCTAGGGAGTAACTAGGGATGGTTGGGAACTATAATCAAGAGGAATGGAATCAATTGAGTCAACTCTATCAAGGGAAACAAAGGATAAAACTATAGTAGAAAAGTTAAAAGGAGTCTCCTCCTCCCCTGATTGGTTTCCACGCAGAGGTGTCTTCCCTTTATTGTATTGAAGGTTTAAGGGTTTTTCTCTCTACAACTCCTCTTGTTCATTTGAATACATTTTTGCATCCGTAGGATTCCCTCCAATAACCTAATGTTGAGCTAAAGATGATCTTAATGGTTATTGCTCAACATCTAGGTTCCTTAGAAGGGGATGATATTTTGGTTTCCACTTATAATAAATTGTGCCCTTTTCAATCGCGGGGTAGGCATCTTGAGTTAGGAAAGTTGATACCTCTACACTTGCATATTATTGCATAGGTGTAACAGCCAAGTGAGTAAGGCCCTATGAATTTGAAGATTCAAGGCAAATTGGATCCCCTTGAGATTCTCTAAGCTCAACTCTAGCCACACTGGGATATTTTTTGACAATTTTTAATGTTGTGGAGATTATTCATAAGGCTCTCCTTATTTTTATGATGGTGGTGGAGGCTTGTTATGCTATAAATTTAAATTAACCCATCCACCTAGAGGTATAAGATTGAGTTATGTATCTAAAATTGATATTGTGGGCTCTTCTTGAATGATATTTAAATGTTCTTTACCCAATCCTACCATTTGTGTCTTTTCTAAGATCTAGGCATCATCCTTGGCATTCATGAATAGAAAGTCATGATCATAAGGTTCATGTTGATATGGAATATCAAGGACTTTGATATGATTTTTAATTATTCCATGAGGATCCCAATCCCTTTGAGGCAAGGTTGTCAAGGAATAGTGCCCCCTCATCTTCCCCACTTCTCCAAAGTTTCTCCTAATTGTATAACACATTCAACCTATCATTATGTGAGAGACATAGAATGTATTATTCATTTTATTCATCAAATCCTCAACACACTCCACCATATCTGAAATGTTATTTCATACTCCACCAATGTATCGATCATGTACTTGGGAAGGTGTAAGGGGTTTACCCTATTTCCAGTGACCATAATCACTATATAATCTAGATATAGCTAGTAATCATTCCATGTTGCTAATGTCTACAATGGCTTTAGATACCATGAGAAATGGGGCCTCATGAATGTCTTGCCATATCTGGTGATATACATCCTCTATAATGCACGTGATGTTTTAGGTAAATGTGTATATATGCAATAATGAATAATAATTATAAATGTGAATTTTTATACAATATAAAATTAGGATCTAGGGTGACCCATAGTGCATGTATATAGTTCCCATTACCACATCTAGGAGATATGACATCATACAAAAGAGGCCACCAATAGGTCACTTATCTTTGTGTAAAACCTGCTATCATACCCTGATGCTAATTATTTCCCCTAGGGCAAAATTTAAGGCCAAGATGATTAACATGTCCAAAAGTGGAACCCATTCTAGGGGAAGAAAATGGATACTTGGTAAACCATAAAGTCTATTTAGGAGGTCCATCCCAGTTTTAACCCCCATCCTAAGCTTAGTGATAGGTATAGGGTTCCTCTAATTTGGGATGATAATTTCATCAGTGATAGGCCACTTGTTTAGTGTTTTGTTGATTGAATTCTTCTTATTTCATCCTACCACCCTATGTAAATCATACGTACCATATGTAATTGGTAAAGATAAGTACTTTGGAAATTAATCTCCCAAGATGTAGGAAACAATAATCTTGTGATTCAAATGGTGCAAGAAGGCATCCCCCATCACCTTGCCAACAAAGAAGAGATCTCATAGTAGCTCTATGCATGGCATCACTTCATGATTGGTCACTATGAAGTGTAGCCATTGTCATTTGAAATGAATTAGGTTTGAAACCAATTGTCTCCATGCTAACATTAATTTCTCGACATGGGAGTGGGAATCAAATGCATCAATGACATCTCATATATCTGAATAGTTAACATATTGATCATTGAAAATAGTGGAATCAAACATAGTATCATTGTATTCGATAGAGTATTTGATTGAAAATTAGGATGGTAGTGAGACTCCTCTAAATATTCTAGAAGAAGAGTCCATTGATGACTGACTAGTCTTCTCAAACTCAAGTTCCTATATTTTGACAGCTCAACTTCACTAGATATGCCTTTACAATCAACATGGAGGTTACTAGGGAATTTTTGCAAGAAGGAAATTGAGCTCCATGTTTGTTTATGATCAATCAACACATATTTGGTCTATAAATTCACTTTACTTGTGAAATTTGAGGTTTTCCACTTTATTTGGTAGGCATGCTATGTCTATAGCTTTTAGCATTTAATTCTAGTTTGTGCAACATTAATGCCCAACATTTATAAACTTAATTTACTTATGTAATTAGAGGTTTGAAAACTTTATTTTTTAGGTGGTTTTGTCTATGTATTTTGACAAATGTCCTTACGTTTTATTCTCCTCTTTTATTGTCTATGTTGAAGAGGCTTTTGGTAGTTGAGATTCAGGTTTTGTATTAGTATCAAACCAACCAATTCTCGAAAGTTAGGGACTCTGAACACAAATCCCTAACATGAATTCTAAATACCAAATTCATTCACATAGAAAGGTAATGCAAAGGTACCAACAAGAAATATCATGCACTTTTACTGAATACAAAAATCCTAAATATAAAATTACCACATAATAATTCTAATAAGCAAGTTCTGAAACTATTTTCCAAAGGGAAAACTCTATAATGCAAATCCCAAAAACAAAAGCCAAAGACCAAATAGTGAAAGGTAAAATCCACCAAGTAAATTCCAAAGTACTATATTTTTGAGGAGGGAAAATGAAATGCCAAATAGAACCTGTGAATGAAAACTCTAAAGACTAAATACATAAGATCAACTTGATAAAAAACCTCATAAGATCATCTAAGAGAGTTGAATAAGGTAGATCAACCATGCATAGTTTTGTATGGAATGAGGTTATTTTAATAGTTTAAGATATAAATAATTAACTTTACAATAATTACACTCAAATTCCTTATCATACCTTCAATTAATTACAAGTCCCTTGAATGAATCTCCTATTAGATACCTCAAAGGGTGTTGTCATACATTGAACGGGATGTTGAAGTTATCTCCTCGTAGATACCTTCAACATGCACACAAGTGGAATGTTCCTTCACCTTGAAGGTCCTTGTAATATCTTAAAGGTATCTCCTAGGAGATACCTTGAAGTTATCCATGAAGGTGTTACAAGGCCCTTGAAGGAATATTTGAGTAGATACCTTGAGGTTGAAATTTCCTTGTGTTATCGAGGTGTATAAAGGTTTTAATGAGAAAATAGGCATTTAAATCAAATAAGGTATTTATCAATACATTGAATGTTATGTGTAAGGTATCCTAGGAGATACCTTCAACATCCCCTTGAATTTCTAAAAATGCCCTTTGAGGTATCTACTTGAGATCCCTTCAAGGGCCTTGTAATACCTTCATGGTAACTTGAAGGAATTACAAGGTCCTTGAAGGAATATCCTAGGAGATACCTTCAACATACACATGAGTGGAATTTTTTTTCACCTTGAAGACACTATCAAGCGTTAACCTGAAAGCCCTTGTAATACTTTCCTAGGAGATACCTTTAAAACATGCACAAGAGTGAATTTATCCTTCAAGGTATCTCATTGGAAATACCTTCAATTTAACCACGAAGGTATTATAAGGCCCTTAAAGGAATCTTCTAGTAGATACCTCAAGGTTAAACTTGTCTAGACTTATTATGGTGTATAAAGGATTCAATGAGTAAATAGGTGTTTCAATAAAATAAGCTAGTTATTAGTACATTTTTATTGTGTATAAGGTATTTTATATATCTTATCGAGGTTTCAAGGTGTCTTAATTCCAAAATTCAATGTGAAACCCATCAAATTTGTAGACCTAATAAGATCATCAAGAAAGAGTTAAATAAGGTAGATCCCTCATTGAATCATTTTATATGAAATAAGAATTACACTCAAGGGCATTGTCATACCTTTAAAGAATTACAAGGCCCTTGAAGGAATCTTCTAAGAGATACTTCTAAGGGAATTATCATACATTGAAGGGAATGTTGAAGGCATATCCTAGGATATACCTTCAACATGCACATAAGTGTAATTTTCCTTCACCTTGAAAGCACTACTAGGTGATAACTTGAATGACCTTGTAACACCTTCAAGGTATCTCCTATGAGATACCTTTCAAACATGCACAAGAGTGGATTTATAATTCAATGTATCTCCTAGGAAATACCTTCAAGTTACCCATGAAGTTATTATAATTCCCTTGAATGAATCTTTGAGTAAATACCTTGAGGTTGAACTTGTCTAGCCTTATTGAAATGTATAGGGGATTCACTGAGTAAATAGGTTTTTCAATAAAATAAGTTAGTTATCAATACATTTATTGTTATGAATAAGGTTTCCTAGGAGATACCTTCAACATCCCATTGAATGTATGATAACACCCTTAGACGTATCTACTATGAGATTCATTCAAAGGGATTTTAATACCTTCATGGGTAACTTGAAATAATTACAAGGCCTTTGAAGGAATTACAAGGCCCTAAAAGTAATATCCTAGTAGATACCTCGAAGGGCATTGCCATACATTCAAGGGGATGTTGAAGGTATCTCATAAGAGATACCTTAAACATACACAAGTGGAATTTTCCTTTACCTATAAAGCACTATTAGGTGATATTTTGGAGTCCCTTATAATACCTTCAAGATATCTCCTAGGAGATACCTTTTAAACATGCACGAGAGTGGATTTATCCTTCAAGGTATCTCCAAGGAGATACCTTAAAGTTTTACCCATGAAGGTATTACAAGGCCCTTGAAGGAATCTCCTAGTAGATACCTCAAGGTTGAACTTACCCAGCATTATTAAGGTATATAATGGATTCAATGAGTAAATAGGTCTTTCAATCAAAGAAAGTAGTTATAAACACATTTATTTTTATGTATAAGGTCTCTTGTAAATCGTAGCAAGTTTTCAAGGTGTCTTAATTCTAAGATTCAATGTGAAACCCATCAAAATTGTAAACCTTACAAGATCATCAAGAGAGAGTTGAATAAGGAAGATCCTTCATTGCATCATGTTTTATGAAATGAGTTTTTTTTTTTTTTTTTTTTTTTTTTTGGTGCTTCCCATAATAAGCAACATTCCATGGAATGACTAAACTACATAAAATATTAGCATCTCTACCCATATTTCATAAAAGAACATATAGTGGATTATAATTATGAGTAAGCATACATCTAAATTAGTGAGCTCCCTTGACTAAACATCCATGATTTAAGGGGCATCCATGTCATCAAATTCACCCAGGGCACAATATCTATAACAAACCTTTAGAATTTTTTATCAACCTTGTTGAAGTTTGTATCTCATCTGATGAAGTTCATATCTCATCTAATAAAATTTGTAGTTCACTTGATGAAGTCTATAACTCACTTGTGGAAGTCTATAGCTTGGCTAAAATAATATATTTTCAACTAAATTCTTACTTTAAACCCATGGAATCTTGACAAAACTCTACTATCACTATTTCATCATATTATAATACTTGTATATATAAAAATAAATGACTAAAACATGCAAATGTATAAAATAGATTGTCAAGAATAATGATTGAGACTCACATAAACTAAGTGACATAAAAGTACATATATTCTACCTCAAACTATTTATATGCCCTAAAGATTCATGCAATGCTAAATCTAAATGGTAGATTTGCCAATATAAAGGAGATAATATGTGGCTATAATGAGTCATATTTTAGACTCATCATTTCCCACACAACTTACCTTTTACAAGTCCCATTGAAAACTATCTTATTCTATCCTCATCATAATGGATCCTCTATTTAAATATTTGAATAAGATCGTAGATAGAATAGAATCCTTATAGCACCACTTTAGATAGGTTTTTAAAACCCATATATGTCCTAACAAAGTAGATCCATTGTTCATATAGTTTAGGGCTTTGTGATGCTATATTATTCCAATGGTACATTGGAGTAATTAAGAGAGGTATATAAAATCTCATTCCAACCCAAAAAAATTGTCCTCCTACATTGAGTACATTGGTGATAATCCTAATGATAGCTTCAGCCCTTCAAAGAGTCCATCTGATGTTTATAGGGGAGATTACCTCCCTTATTTTTAATGAAATAGATAATAGGCTCCATCTATGACTGCTTGTTGTAACAACTTATTCAAAGTTATTATGATTGAATAAGTTTAAAGTCATGATATTTTCATGAAGGGCGTGTAGGTAATTATTATGAACCTATGGCCTTGGAAAGTAATAGCTCCTAAACTAATTAAAATTTTCTTTGGCACTACGGAATTGAGGTCTGATGCATATGCCTACTTCTTTTATTGTATTAAAATGATCATTAGTTCTCTCACCCCATGAAATTTGATGTATTTATGTGTAAATGAGGGCTCTCAAATGAATTTATCCAAAAAAATGATTTACCAAAAATCCATTGGTATTCCCCATGAAAATACCACAAAGATAAAACTCACACAAAAAATCTTGATTTTTTAGGGTACTTCTATCGTATACTTTCAAAAATTCTTCAGGAGTATTAACTTCATGAGGCAATCCACAAGAGATCCTAAGGAATTTCCATCTCCAAAATTATTCATGAAAAAAAAACTCTAAGAAGGATATGGGATTCTATAGTATAAAAGCTTCTCTCCCAATTTATAGGTGAATTAGAGGGTCTATTTAAATTTCTGAATTTGTTGTTGTCCCTGTGTGACATCTTAATAAAATTTATGATTTTATTTCTTAATGCATTTTTTTGTGTCTTTTAGTTCCATAAACTGTAAACATCTTTGATCCCAATGACTCTTGACATCAGAATAAGACACAAGGGTTTGATAGGTTTGGTCTATTTTTGATTTAATAGGGGTTGTTTGAGAATTGATTACTCTCACAAATGATCTTTATTATTATTAAACCTAATGATATGTCTCCTAAGTGGCATTTTATCTTATTATATCTCTTTTGTGTAACTCTATAGCATTATAATCTCATCCTCATATTCATTTACATTCATTTTAAGTTTTGTTATTTCATCATTCTTTTCCAAGCAGTGATCCTTAAAACTTTCTATACTTTACAAGAAGAATTAGTTAGTAGTATCCTTACTTTGTAATGAAGATACTAGAAAACAAATGTATTCTACTTGTTTCTTAACTGTAGTTTCCATTTTTGATAGGGTGAGAACATGATGTAATCTTTCCTACTTAGGTAAACTGGATTGTTGTGCTTCCTCATTGATCATAGGAGCTTTACTTTTGTCAATGTGTGGATGTGATGGAGAATGTGGATGGGTTAAAGTGACTGATGGAGAATATTCATGAAATGCCTCTTTTTGGATAGGCATTTCCTCATTTTCTCTATCAGGTACAAAACTATAATGAGGCTCTTGTCGTAAACTATCAAGCACTTTTGCAGCATCCCTTTAATCATCAACAACTGCAAGAATCATCTTCCATCTTTTCCTATTAGGCTAAAGTAGATAAGTGAATTTATTTTTTGGGTTTCCTCTCTTCCTTATGTATTACCTCTATACAAATAGTAGTTTGACATATTTTTATGTGGGATCTTCATATATGATAGTGATGGGTTCATGACACCCTACAAGATTTAGATAAAGTCTAGAGCTAATGTGATAAGCTCTAGGATTTAGTCTTCTTTTAGGTTGTCTAGAGTTGTGTATAATAACCATTTAGGTTGATCTTTTGCTCCTTGTTGATTTTGGAGTGACTGTCGTAGAATGAGAAGCCTTCATTTGAGCCCTAGGGTTATAAGTAGAGGCTTACTGAAGTGATCCTTTGATAGTCTGTAGCTACTTTTTATCTATGGTTTACAAAAAAGTAGTCAATGCCACATCTCCATTATCCTTCTTGAGGAAATGGTTTTGAATAATTAAGTATGTCAGACCATGGTGGTAGATGGAGGTCAAACAACTAATATATTTCATAGGCATAATATGAATAGATACTACCAAATATGATGGTAAATTGATTCTATGTTGGGGTTTGTGCAGACCATGCCTCAAATAAATTAATATTTTAATGGTATCATATCCCAACACACTACATTTCCCATCATAGGTTAAGTACTTAATTATCCATTAGGTTATATATTTCTATGGCTTTGGTAGGGTTTCTCTATTTATGCCCTTGGCCTTCCTAATGTGATCCTGAACACACTCTGCTAGAGGATCCCCTTTTCCATGAAAAATCTCAATGAAATCATTAAAAGAAGACATTCTTTCTATCTTAAATCCTTCATCTGAAATACTTAATATATCACTAATCACTTGACTATTGACTACAAGTGGAATACCCATCACTATGGTGGAATTCTCTTTCAAATAGAAGAGAAAATCCTTGACAAGGGTTTCATCAAACCCTTAGAACTTATATAATAATTATATCCATCCATCAGCTTCAAACATTTCCCTAGCTCTATCATCTCTCATGAGTTCATCCACAGACTCTAGATTTGACTTCTTCCTATGCCCCATATCTAAATTTCCAATTGTATAGAGGTTATAGTGGAATTGTACAAGTATGAAGGTATTGCTAAGGGAGATATGAATAGTCTAATATGTCTAATTTAAAATTCTAAAAATCCATGGAAAAATGGATAATTCCTCCTCACATTCAAAGGATTCATTATCTCCCACATGTATAGTGTAGGAAATAAAGGGATTGACCTTATGGTGAACATAGGGGTTAGGGGTGATTCACTTAAACATTGGATGAGGGACATGGATCTCTTGAAATGGGTCACTCTTATTATACAAAATGAAAAACCCCTTTCATGGTTGTGATATGACAAATTTATAATTCTCAAAATCCATGCCATGAAGGATAAGTCCCAATGCTAGGTTTTGTTTAAGGATTCACTACTTTTATACTCTCCTCCTCACATGCAAAGGATTCAATATTTCCCACATGTATAGGGAAGGAAATAAAGGGTCTAATCACATCATGAACATAGGGGTCAAGGGTGATTTACATAAACATTACATGAGTGACACAGATATCCCAAAATGGGTCACTCTTATTATACAAAGTAAAAAACCCCTCTCATAGGTGTGATATGACTAATTTAAAATGTTCAAAATCCATGCCACAAGGGACTAACCCCGATGCTAGGTGTTATTCAATAATTCATTCATTAATGTTTTTGAGGCAACATGAGGGAAAGGTTCACCACCAAAAATAATAATAACCTAGAACAAGCCAAAAATGACTTTTCAACTCAGTCTAAAATGGAAAAAAATCACAGTCTCTCAAATAGAGCCAACAGATAAATGATGTGAGGAAATAGAGATAAGGTGGAATTATTAAAACCCTTTCACATCACATCACTTTTTTAATGTGATTATTTTCTTATAGTTAATAAAAATTATATGCTTTCCCATCACATTCACCATTTATCTCCCTATAGAATACATGTAAGCATTAAACAATCTTAATCTCAGCGATTTCATAACAAAAATCCATCTCTATCCAAATTTTAGTGATTTCATAACTTAAAATGGTAAATAATGAATTAAAGGGCCGTGTCAATCCAAACAAATCACACATTTTTTATATAGTAAAACCATACATTAAATAGATTAGATGCCTAGCAAGAAGGACATGCAGAAATGACAGTAAAAAATTGGATCAACACTTCCACCACTAAAGCCATAGTAAACTTAATAGTCTATAAAATATTTTTTTAGCCTTCTAAAAGGAAGGAAAAAACTAAAATATAAATAATGGCAAGAGAAAATAGATAAATTTAACCCTAATTTTGAAGTGCACAAGAATTTTTAATTGTATAATAATTTAAAAGTTTATATTAAAAGTTACATATAAAATTATTTTAATTTATTTTTTATGGATTTAAACATAAACATTTAAACATACATTATTTAATAAAATTATTTAAAAATTTAAATATAAATAAAAATAGATAATAAACATACTTTTTAAATATTAAAATACTTACAAATTTTTATAATTTATTATAATTATTATTATTAAAAAAGTTTATTTATATTTGTTATTTTACATGATTAAATTATCTAATAGGGATTTGACTACTTAATTTTAAGCCCCCTGAAATACCTTTGAGATAATTTAATTCACTAATTCAAATACCTGTGAGAGTGAGTCATCTTTCTTGAATTTATAAACTAATATTTGAAGATGAATCCGACCTCAAAATGTTAATTAAAATAAGTGACACAAAATCATACCTAGTAACTCAAAGACCTCTTGGGAAAGAATTTTGTGTGCTAATCTAAATTATTGTTATGTGAGGGTATAAGTAGTCTACACTATACCAATCTATAAACATTAACTTTTCATTCATGACAAAAAGGTGTGATATCTCAATGTAGAGTCAGGGTTAAACATTTTAGCCAATAAATAAGTATTTTTACTTTAAATCCTAATAATGGGGTCAAAAATATGTGGCCAAATCACATCCATGTAAAATCAATTTTATTTAAATAGGAAAGTAAGCCAAGCAACTTCTCTTAAAAAAATACTTCACTACAAGCATCACAAAAACTTAATTTATCAAGATTATATAAATTATAGATGAAACACAAGATTTTATTATATCTCTTAGGAAGCTTTTCAAGGGCATTTTGATAATGAACTGGTACATCCCAAGAAGATCAATGCCATTTTTAGCTTCCTTAGAACACTTACTATATATAGTATTTCTATATATAGAATATGCATTTATAGATTGTATCTAAATGTAGATATGTATAATTTAGGGAATTTCATTCCAAAAAATAGTAACAGGCTCATTTGGGAAACTTTTAAGGGGCATTTTGATGATTAACCAGTACATCCCAAGATGATTGATTCTATTTTCAGCTATGGAATCATTTCAAAATCATTTGTAAGGCATTCTAATGACTAATTGGTCCATTT